>PNEQ01110357.1:0-25317 GCA_003012365.1 Medauroidea extradentata
AGTTTCTATTGCAGTTACTAGCTTGGTATTAACAAAAACTCAGCTCATCGCCGACACAGTTTTATAAAGATTAAAAATATCGCGTACAGTTTTGTGAGTTTAAATTTTGTGCAAGATACGAAACTTTCCGTTTATAGTTAGGTGTCCAGAAATTGAGTTTATAAATACAATACTGACCTGATACAAACAATAACATAACATTAATTGTATGTTTAGGAGCATTTGATACAAAATCGTAAGCTAAATGTACGACTACAAAATAAGTTCTTTGTTATTTATTTTAATAGATGGATTTCCAGCAGCGATGAAACTTACGAAAATTTACTCGCTGGAATAGGGTAGGTTATGTTGGTCACGTCTTACGTGGCATATGTTTGTTGTTTATTAGAATACGCCTGCAATTCTATTAAAGGTTCTAAGATAGGGAGAATAAAAAAAATTCCTACAAATTTTTTTCATTGTATATTTTGCCTACATCCACAGTGAATTCTTTATATTATTTACAAATAAAATATTAGTTCTCGTTGTTGAAAATTCCTACACAGGTGGATTTCACTCGGGGTTAAATTCCAAACACTTCAAACTACCCTACCCGACCCTATAATTTGCGCATGCTCGTCAAAACATCGTCTGATTGGTTGCTGCGTCGCGATCACGTGATGGTAGTTGTGTCTAGCAGCCAAGAAGTTAAAGTTCGGGAACTTTGCCTAGTAACTGCCAACTACCACAACTGCTAGTAGTTGGTGACATCACGAAAAGCCGTTCAGCCAATTAGAGCCCGCCAGCCACCTGCACTACCACCAGCAATACCAATTCTGCCAGAGCCTTTATACGTAAAATAAATTGTTAGGTTAGGAAACCTAACCTCACCTAGCATTAGGTTAAGCTTAGGTTGCCTAACCTAATCTAAACTAATCTAGCAAAAAAATTACATAGGACTACTTAAAATGTGTCTAGAAACATTTGTCATTGGTAAACTATACCTGCCTAATTAATTGTGAGGATGGTACACGATTCTTGATATTTACCACTTTTGTTATTCACATTGTGTCATTTGCATCACATTGAGTCCATAATGCCATAGTGATTTGGCATAACTCATGAGGTTAGTTGGTCAGGACAAAATTTCATCTTGCTTTGAACCCGAGCAATTATATAATGTAACGCAATGAACTGGATTGTTGATGCTTGTCATGACGTTAGTAGGCTACCAAAATTGTGCAGTTGACATGGTCATCCTTTAAGAGGGCATGGGACATTTGTTCCGAGCCGCGAAATCAACGTTCACGGCGCAGGATATCCTGTGCAAACTGTTATGCGTATTGAAATCTGGGTAATATTAATCTATTGAGTAAGGTTGGATCTCAGATTGCCATTGTTTGAAATTTCAGTTGGTTTTATAATTTTTTAATTGTGTAGCTATGAAAATGATGAAGTTTAGTAGATAAATAGGCCTACTAACAAATATTCACCAGAAACGAAAATCCAAACAATATCAATCTACAACTCACTTGTGTAGATGAGTTTGTAAACTGCGGGATGAATGCAGAGGCAACCACAGATGCAAAATTTCTTAAGCAGCAGCAAGTCCCGTAACAGGCCTTTCAAGAACAATCTGGTGCCAGTTAGAGACGACATAGGCTAGTTCAGGCTTCTGCCCACAGATAGCACGGTATCCGTGCGAAGGTATTCATTGTAGTATCACATAGCTGGTGTCGCACGTGTTGGATTACCTCCACTGTTAAAGACTAGGTGCATTTGTCCATCATTTTATGGTCTGTTCGCAGTCAGCCAGCTAATACATAGTTTTGAGCGTGCAGGAAACGTTCAAACTAAACTCGTCATTATTAAAAAACCACTGAATTAACTTAAATGACGTTAAATATTTTTACAGTGTCGTTATAGATTGTCCTGCAGTGATGGTGCCCCATATATTTTCCTTGCGTAAATTTAAAAGGAAAAATTCCTATTTTTTTAATCATATTTTGTTTAAAAGTACGTTTATTTTAATGAAAAACGGTAGCACACTTTCTTTGCGTCTGTATAGGGCCTAACTAGAGAAAAACTTAAATAGAAAGCACTGTCTGTTTTGCATGAACTGCCATTTTGATGTCACAATACTGTACATTTTAAAATGTATGTAACACACAAACTACAGCTACATGCATTCAAGTCATGGCATTGTTTTAAATAAATTTGTTTATGCGGTAAAAAGCCATTATGGCTTGAACTTTGAAGATTATAAATGTTTATAGTAGTTGGTTTGCGCAGCAATAAAATGCAATTCACTCTGAATAAAGTGTTTTATGTATTTTGTACAGTGTGACATGATTAGCATAAGATAAATACGTTCTTTTAAGTTAAACTTTGCAGTTTACGATGAAATCTCTGCAGCTGTAGTGTTTTTGGCTGTTCACTGGCTATAGCAACATCATTAGCCAATAGGCGAGTTTGAGGCACCCGTGATTGGCCGATAATTCAAGGGGTGGGTGGAGTCTTGCGAAACTCCCCCTGAGACAACTGTCAATGTCGTTCACGAGAAATGTAAAAAATATTGAGAGAAAAAATTTACATGTAATAAAAAAATGGATCTAACTATATTATTTTCCCAACTTGCGCAACCAGGACATTCGATAACCAGTCCATGCCAGATTTGATTAAATGCATTCCAGCTATTAGCTCAATAGGTTCATGTTGATTATTTTGGAGCAACTGAATATTTGGGGAAAAAAGCCAGGAAGGTTTTACAGGAGGATGGATTTTTAAGAACACCAGATAGAAGGAAAGGACATCCATTTGTGAAGCCACAGCCAAAAGAGTAAAAGAGTTTTATTATGACGATGATGTGAGAAGAATTCCACCAAATGTAAGAATTGTGTGTCTGTTCCAAGTGAAAAAGGAAAATGTGTGTTAAAATGTAAAATATTGATATTGCATAACTTAAAAGATCTATATTTTGAATACAAGGCAAAATATCCTGATGATAAATTAGGGATAACAAAGTATTGTGAATGATGCCCAAAAGAATGTGTAACTGTAAACAGCCGTGGCATTCATTCTGTGTTCATCCGCGCACATCATCAAAATGTCAAACTTATGATGCAAAGTGTTGGTCTTACTATACCATACCAAGAACTCCTCCAAAACTGGTATGCAACTTATCCTCTGAAGAGTGTATGCTGCGCCGTTGTTCTAATTGCCCAAATACGTCCTTGCTCCATGAGTATATCATGCAAATGTAATATTTAGTCAATCGAGAGACTGTTGAATTCTAGCAATGGCTGTGTACGGCTAGATCAACACTGTAAACTTTGATAAAATCTGTGGATGACTTTGTAGAAATGATGGTAGTGAAGTTGGAAGCTCTCACAGCAAATTCTCAAAGCCAGCATATGAAGAATGTTGAAATGAACTTCAATGACAAACTTGCTTGATTCTTGCAGTTTTTGAAGAAATTTATACATGTATACTCCAAGATGCTGCTCAGGGTTTCCACTGGCACAACATCCAAGTAACTTTGCATCCATTTGTGATTTATTATAACAGTGAAGGAGAAATTGTCAACAAGTCATTTTGTATCATTAGTGACTGTCTCAAACACGATACAACAAAATTTTTTGTCGTTCAAAAAACAGTGTTGCAACACATCTGGTCGGAACTACAGCACATTGAACACGTTGTTTACTTCAGTGATGGTAGCTCTGCTCAATACAAAAATTACAAATGTATATAATCTTATGCCGTCATGAGGATGATTACAAACTTGCAGCTGAATGGCATTTCTTTGCTACTAGTCATGGAAAAAATGTGTGTGATGGTGTTGGTGCAAATGTAAAATTGTCATCAGCTAGAGCCAGTGTACAAAAAACGACTGACGGAATTATTCTTAGTGGTGTAGATTTATTCAATTTTACTGAGAAAAATCTTAAAGGTAGGCCTGTTAAGGTGTTTTTCATACCTTCATCAGAAGTTGACGCAAACAGAAACTTTCTACAAGAGCACTACAACAATGCTACTTCAGTTCCAGGAACAAGAGAAAATCATTATTTTAAGTCCCTTAACATATCAACCTTGCTTGTAAAGCGCGTTTCAAATTCTGACATTTCTTTTGAGGTGTCTGTTGGGCCTTTGGAAAAAGAATAGTTTATCAGTATAATACCTGAAAAGTATTACGCCGTTATTTACAATAAAAAGTGGTGGATAGGGAAAGTAGTTAATGTAAGTGACAGAGACAGAGATGTTAGACTTCAATTCATGCATCCTAATGGACCTTCTGGGACATACTTCTGGCCAATGTAATAGGCATAGCCCGATACACAATAAATATCACTAAAGACTGGCTATTAGAATTAAGTATCAGATGTTTTAGTATCACAAATCACGGTAATGTAAAACAAGCTAGAATTGTAGTACAGAGTTGGTTCAAGTTTTGTTGTACTCTGTGTAAATAGTACTATGTGATAGGTATGATATTGGGATGATTTGTGAAAATTGATGTATATTTCTTATTTTGGACTGGGGAGGAGATGAGAGGAGAGACAGGGTAGTCGCACACATATATGGAAACATTTGGAGAGCTGTGTAATAGTCAGCAGTGACAAAGTGCCAGCCGGCCCCTCCTGCTGCCTGCCCGAGGCTGCCAGGGGGTTGGGCGAGGAGAACTAACCAACGCCCATGTCTCACAACCGTTTAATTTAAATTTTAAGTATTTGTATATGTTTTGCAATAAGTATAGTTAATTATAGGAAAGAATGATGTCAAAATTAGATAATGTAAACTGTGATTTTATGAAATAAAATCACCACGAAATATGGTCATAATCGCCCGAATTCGGAGCGGTGCCGGAAGGTCAGTATTTTGAAACAAAGCTCCTGATTGTCTGGAGGGAACTGCGTCAGAAAATCACGTTTGGCGTGTGTGCCGGTGGTGGTGGAGAGAGAGCAGCCCGGGACTCAGCCGCGGACGGACACGTGGGTCTGTGTCCCGCGGGTTCATGTCTCGGTAGGCTGCCAGAAGTGCGTTTCTAAGAGACTTTATTGCGTGTGTAATCACATCCGATTGTCGGGCAAAGGCAATTGAGCTTCAGACGCTTTGATCACCATCCGTGGGCCGAGGAGCCAGTTTGGTGGCCTGAGTGCGGTGCAGGAGGTCGTTGTTCAATTCCTGCCGTGAATAAGGGCGTTTGCGACCGTGTGGAGTGGGGTGTCATAGAAAATTAATGTCACTCGTTTCGCTAGTAGTTGAACCTATATGGATCCTCGAAAAATGAGTTTGAGTGATTGGTCTTATTGACATTGAATTGTGATCTGCAGTAAAGTAAAACCGCTGGGTTGGTCGGAGCAATTTGATTTAAACATACATGAACTAATTAATTAAAGGAATAATAAAATAACGTGCGCTCGGCAGCCAGATCATAAAGGAATGATTTGCACCACTTAATGAAGACTTTTGTTGGCTACCATTTGAAAACAACTCTTAACAAGTCTATCAGCTCGCACTTATTTTGTTGAGAGTAAAACTCAACACAACATTAATGAACTAGCTAAGTCAAAGTTGTGAAATATAGTATTTACATTAATTTGGCAGGAAGTAGTTAAAATATGTAATGCATCACTTACACTGGTGAATCACATGTGTAATGTAATGTTTTTATTCGGGCCTTGGGTACTGCAAATTAGCTGTATAGATGTCACTGTTATGTATAGAGTCACTTGCACTTTGCCTGTTGATAATTTCCAATATTTTAGTCTGTCAAAAGAATGTAGCTAACTTTTTTTTATAATTGTCGTAATTAGTGCAAAAACTTTTGTAGTCATCACAGAATTGTATAGTTGACATTAATTATTTAGATCTTTTACTTCTATCAGATATTTGTAATTTTATGAGTTAATGGAAGAGGTTGTGTGACTATTATAGTATTAAGGCTATATCACTTGCACTGAGTATTTGTTTTGTGTACATAAGTAGATAATTTTCATTAGACAGGAAGCCTAAGTATTTTAATTATTTTATGTTAACCTGTTGTTTTCAGTCTTGTACTTATTGTATGTTGAAATTATTTTTAATGCTTCTTACAAATTCATAAATACTAGTACAATATGGTAAATTAAAATATTAATACATATATTTTTTTCAAAAACAATAAAAAACACTCTCTTAATTTTTTTACTACATTTAATAGGCCTATGTGGTAAGACGATTGTGGAGAAAAAGTTTCAAAGGTGTGTAACTTAAGAGTAATGTCAAATTTTGAAAAACTAAAAATTTTGTATTGTATGCATATTAATTTTTTGAATTTTATTTTCTTGCATGCTTTCTTAATGTACTTAAAAAGAGCTGAAAATAATTTTTCATTTGACACCTAAATTTGATAGCTTAAAAACCAAAATAGTTATAACAATTTCAAGGTCATTAGATACCATAAATTGCTGCAATATTTCAAAATTAATAAATTTCTCCTTCGTCAGGTTTTCCTCCAAAAAAAATTCTTATTTTATGTATACCTTCGTAGGAAAAAAATGGAATCTGAGACGTTGAGGCACGGTCTTGTTTTAAAATCGGGTGATTTGAGATGAAATTACCCATATGTAATTCGTAACTGGTACTGAACTATATCTGACTTTCATAGTACTGTGGGAATTAAATGTGTGGACTACATTAAAATTAGACACTAAAAAAGTGTGTACAAAAGTAAATGTATGAGGATGTGTAAGGTGAATGATTTAGCTGATTATGTTCAAAGGTTTGTAGGTGTATTTGTCAGGGTAAATAGAAATTATATTTTGTGTAGTAAATGTGTAACTTTTTATAAAAAGAAAGTTTTGGGACTTGCGCAAGAACCTGCAGAAGAAATACCCACTTCAGTGAATTATATGCCAGAAGATTAACTTATGTTTTATAGCAGCATCAAAAGATTTGTTGTAGATACATCACCATTGTAATCCCCTTTACAAGTGAGTTTGGACCAGAGAAAAGGTTATGTGAGGAGAAAGAAGATAAAATTAGTAGATGAGTTAAAAACTGCAACTGTGAACAAATTAAAAGACATATATCATATGCATGTTTCAAGTGAGTCTGATGATGAAATGCCTGTGTGTGCCAATTGTAGTCAATGGTTTTCTAACATTAACTCAGCTCTCCGTACTTGTAACTACAATGGGTGCAGCTTCTAACATTGGTACCACAAACATTTACTAAAACTGGATTGAAGGAAAAATTACCTACAGTGTTGAAGTACCTCATTGATAAATGTTGCACAGTTACAAAAGGAAAGGGAATTTATGCTATACCTGACCCCTGAAGTGTACATCCTTTACCTGCACAGGTACGACGTCTAGCATTATCATATTACTTAGAAGATAGTAAGGGAAAGAAATAAGATGTCATTTGTATAAAAGATGATAATGGTGAGAAATTAAAAAAAAGGTTAAAAGATTTATGACAAGGTCCATCAAAGAGGCGTACAAAGCATTCAAAAAGATAACCCTTTTATAAAAACGGGTTTTTCAAAGTTGTATGCCTTACAGCCAAGGTGGGTAAAATTCAGCCTGAACAAATCGTATGTTCTTGGATTTACTGCATTAACTTGAAACTAATTTGTGTAGCTCATCGAAATACAACAAATAAGAAAATTGAGGAAGAATATCTTTTGTTGAAGTGTTTGTGTGATGAAACAAGGAATGAAGATTGCTGGCTCAAGGAGTGTGGTGCCAGTCCTGGCACAGAAACGTTAACTGTTGAAAATTTTGGCTTGGATGAAGGAGAAGAAATTACATTTGCAATTTGGGAACATGGTGACCTCATAAAAAAACAGTATCTATAAATAATTTTCTGGAACATGTAAGGCACTGGGTTAAGAAAGCTGTTCTTCACAGTTATATTAGGAAAATACAAAGGGAAGGAATAGCTGAAGCAAAAAGTTCTGTTCAACAAAATAATGCTCTTGTTTTACATTTTGATTTTGCTAAGAACTGGTCAGTAGTATTGCCAAGAGAAATCTAAACTTACCACTGGCAAACTGATCAGTTTTCAGTTTTTACCTGTGTTGCATATTTTGGTGCAGAAATCAAAGTTTTGTTGTAGTGTCTGATGATACAGTTCTCTGTGCTTTAGCGATTATAAATTTTGCCAGTTAGAACTTTTGACTTCAATCGTGTACATTACAGATGGGGCAGCTAGACATTTCAAAGATAGGTTTCAACTCTATGAACCATGTAATAATATTCAAACTGTTGAAAAAAAATGTATTTTTTCTGCTACTGGGCATGGCAAAAGTGTATGTGATGCAGTAGGTGGTTTGTGTAAGCACTTTGCAACAAAGTTCAACCTTTGGGCAGAGTGTATTAATGCCATTAAAGATTTTTCTTCATTTGTTGCTGAAGTCGCTAATCTTGTACCAAAGAAAACACTATTGGTTCTTGAAAGTAAAACAATTCAAATTTATAGGCCATGCAAGGAAAAATAATGGGCTACTGTGACACCAATTGTTGGAATACAATCAAAACATTATTGGCTGGTTAAAAATGAAGAATATATGGGACGCACAATTAAAGATGAAATAGAGGTACCGTAGTTGATCAATCTTACCAGATAAAAATACATTAATCAGTAGCCTACATGATTTCCAAGTAGGCCAGTTTGTTGCTTGTGTATACAATCAGGATTGGGGGATGGGACAGATCACTGGTATATCTAAAGAGTTACACTACATTACTGTGTTGTTTATGCATCCTCATGGTCCAGCTAAAGTGTTTCAGTGACCACAAGAATCTGAAAAGAAGGATGAATGTCTGGTTCCACTAGAAAAGGTTTTGATAGCAGTAAGAAATCTTACTCCACATGGACAATCAGCAAGACTCCACACTTTCGACAAAGTTGAGTTGATGAAGATCCAGCAGCTCTACTGTCTTTATTGGTTTAAAAATCTTTTAGGAAGTTTGTCAATATAAGTTTCGTATGGCTGAATAAGGGGTATAGGTGATTCTGAATAAAGTGAGCACTAAAAAAAGCCCTGATTAATTTCTATTTTCTGCCAATTTATATCTTTCCGCTACATGTAAACATCAACATTGCCACGTGCTTTTATTTACATAGTCTTGTACAATGTTTACATTTACGTTAAAGTGCTCCGATAAATTTTAGCTACAATATGTACTCATTAAATGCACGGGGGCTGAATACATGCTATACTCAGTAGTAATCTTAGTTATAAATACCTGCGAGTTAATGTCTTATAACAATGGTTTCTCTGCGTCTACTCTAACGGCGCTATTAATTACCATTACGAATCTCGTAAATCCATGCACAGTATATTCGAACTTTTAAATTAAAACCGTCATTAAAAAAACACACGACACATGCAACTCAAGAATTAAAATTCCGTTCAACATACTGCAGTGAACGACGACATTGAATGTGTTTATCAGAAACCCATATTCATTACACAACGGAAAAACAAACTGAATGACGCAATACGGCGAAAACCTAACTCTGATGCCATCTGTCGATGAAATTTTAAACTATCTCTGCGGCGCGAAGCAATAGTGGCATGTGCCAATGATAATCGACTCGGTTGCATCGCTTTGTACTGCCGCTGATTAAATATAATTATACAGTCAGTAGGTATGTCAGTAAGAACTTAAATAAATATTTTAAAATATATTAAATACAGAGAGGTCGTTTGCAATTGATGTTGTTTCACTAATGCTGTATTCAAATAAGAAAATACACGGGACTACATGCAGTTATTCGCTACCAACCATACAAACAAAAATGTAACTGTTGTTAATGTTGGCTTATATGCAGTAACGGCTAGTGATTTTTTTCAAAGGTTAAATTTTTAGTGCTCACTTTATTCCGAATGGCCTATAAGCAGTCTACATATAATTAACTATACAGGATATATAAGTAAATCGTGGAAAAGCTCACGGTTACAGATAGCTAGACCTAAATCAAGAATAATGAGTAATAGGAACCACGTCTCTATTGTCAATAGTATGGGCGTAATATCATCATAAAAGTTGTGCTAATGAAAATGTTAAGTGACAATAATTCAACAACCACTATAAATGGAAAGCTGGCCTTCCAAATTTGATTCAGATCCATGACGACATGTAAGCATGGAATAAATTAATGAAGAATCAGAATGACATAAGGAACAAAAAAGGTGCACATGTCCGAACATGCTCAGACAAACCGTTTCTGAGATATACAGCACTCGAAAGTCAGAGCATTGTGTGGTAATGCAGACAGGTAGGTAACCCTTGTAGCACGTACATGAAGACATGTTTCCGAGGAAAACTAACAATGTACAATTTTATTACCGAGAGATATGCAACACACTCAATAACCAGTAAGGGGGAAGGGAGGTACTTGTATGCAGAGGCGCAGGCAGGACATCTTTAGTGGTACGTGTAATGCAGCAAAACAAAATAATATTTTACTGTTTAAATTTGCTGGAAAAACAGGAGGTATAATGTTTACATACCAGCACATAACATAACAATGATACATCCTTCTATTTACATTATACAAAACAGTCTTTATGACACCTTGTAAGTTTCTAAGTAGCATGTGTTTAAATTGTCCTCTATCTATCCCAACACAGGCACGCACATGACGCATAACCGCAAGTGATCGTTGGTTACATGTTTACAGCAACATGCAGTCTTGCAATGCATTACTCGATGCTTTCCGTAGTTATATGGTCCACTATTCTCCGTTCACTCTTAGTTGAGTTTTAGGATAAACAAAGCAAATTATAAACAAACATGTTCATTGGCTGCCGACCGCCGTGCACTGTGATCTTGCATAAGAAATAGATCTTTGTTATCTGTCATGTACATGTAAATTTACCACTCCATCACTTAATGAGAGAGTTTTATTAACAAATATCTAAAATATACAGACGTTGCAAACACAATCTACGACGTTATATGTTTATTACTATAATTATGGTTAGCGGACGACACGTCCGTACAGTTGATTCACGAGTTATTTAACGACTGACGTACTGTTAAACGTACAAGTTTCTTGGTACACTTGCCAGTATTTAGAGACGTACGATACTCTGAAAATACCAAAAGTTTAGTTCAGTAATAATTACCACAGTAAAAATAAGTCAGAAATATCACAATCAGATATAATGTTTTATTTTTCTAAGTATTTTTGGACGTTAATACGTCAATGCTGGGGTTACTGCGAATGTTTTTTTTTTTTTTTTTTTTTTTTTCATTCGTCTACATAAAGATATTAAAATAAAAAGTTGGAAAACTGTTAAGTTAATGGTGATTAATTGTAGGAGCATCTACAACAAAATGGAGGAATTCTGGGGAAGAGTCGAAGGATATGAAGCCAACATAGGCTGTATAAACATGGCTGGATGAAGATGTGCAGGATGGAGAGTTAATGAGGAATGGGTATAGTATATTTCGAAGCGACAGAAACAGGAGATGAGGGTGGTTACTAGTGGTTCTGAAAGATGGACTAGAAGGGAAAGTGGAATGGGTGGGGGAGGCAGTAGAACTAATTGAGATAAAAATTCAGGGTTTAGAGAGAATTTTGAGGCTGATTGCAACCTACAGGCCACCAGGGGAAAAAGGAGAAATAATTGTGGCACTTAAGGAAAGGCTAGATAGATAGGGGAGGAGAGATGTGTAGTGGTAGCAGGTAATCTAAACTTTCCAGGAGTGACATGGGAAGAAGGACCTGAGGGGATAGGACCAATGATTCAGAGATGGGCATGTTAACTGGTAAATAGGGGATTGGGACAAGCAGTAGTAGGAACAACAAGGCAGGGGACCGGGGAAGATGGCACTTTGTTAGATGTAGTCTTGGTTAGACCAGTTGAAGCGGTGGTCGGTTCAGTAGTATTAGAAGGAATTAGTGACCACAGAATCCCAGTAGTTGAGATGGCCACATAACATATTACAGAGGTTAAAGAGAGGGCTAGGGCAGTTAGATAGTTTAAAAAAACAGATCAAACTAAAATAAAGTTATGCTTAAAAGAAAATTTTGAGACATGGTCTAGGGAGGAAGGAATTGAAGAAATATGGGCAGGTTTGAAAGAAATTTTAATAAATGCGGTTCAAAAGTTTGTACCAATAAAGAATGTGGGAATGGGAAGAGACCCAACTTATTATGGAAGGGAAGTTAGGAGGCTTAAACGCAAGTGTAGGCAATTGCATGCTAAAAACAAGAGGGTAGAAAGCAAAAGTATGAGAGATGAGATGAGGAAATTAAGGAAAGAATTGACACAGAAAATAAAAGAGGCGAAAAGCTTGTATATGGATAAGATGATGAAAGAAGGGCAAATAGGTAGTTGGGATAAGCTATTTAAGTATGTAAGAAAGGTAAGAGGAAGTGAACAGAAAATACCAACACTAAGAAGGGAAGGGGGACCAGAATCCGTTACTGATGAGGAGAACGCAGAGGTGTTGCAGGAGCAGTACCTAACTGTGCTTGAGAAAAACAAAGAAGGTAGGTGGGAAAGTAGGGAAATTAGTTTTTACAATGATAGATGTAAGAGAAAGGTACTGGGGCGACTCATTGAAAGAAAAGCAGAGGGACCAGGTGGTATTGGAAATGTAATGTTAAAGATGGGGAAATGAGAGGTGTGCAGATACCTACAGGTACTTTTCAGCAAATCACTAGAACTTGGTAAGTTGCCAGCAGAATGGAAGACTGCAATAGTGGTTCCCATTTACAAGGGGGAAGGAGAGAAGATGAAACCAGCCAGTTACAGACCAGTGAGCCTAACATCTAATGTTGGAAAAGTTATGGAGAGACTGGTGAGTGAATATATTGTGAGGGTAATGGAGGAGAACGGGAGTATGGACGATAGACAACATGGATTCAGAAAGGGGTTCTCATGTGAGACGCAGTTGGCAGGATTGATTGAAGATATAGGGGAGGCTATGAATGGGAGGAAACAGGTAGATGCGTGTTTTGTGGATTTTGAAAAGGCGTTCAACAAGGTGCCACACGTAAAATTAATGATAAAACTGAATTAGTTGTTGGAGGATAAGATGGTGGTAAACTGGGTGGGAGAGTATCTGAGAGGAAGAACCCAGTCTAGAGTAATAGTAGGATACGCACTCTCAGAGGAAGGAAGGGTAACATTAGGGGTTCCACAGGGTAATGTTCTAGGACCCCTCCTCTTTTTAATTATGATGGGGGATTTGGGGATAAACATGAATTGTAGGGTTCGTCTTTTTGCAGACGACTGTGTATTGTACAAGGTGATTGGAGAGGGTGGGGGTCTGCAGGAGGACGTAAACAAATTGGAACAGTGGACGAAGGAAAATGAGATTAAAATTAACGTAAATAAAACTAAAATTTTGAGATTTACAGAGAAAAGAGAGGTAGTGCGAGAGACACATAAATGGGGAGGACAGGAAATTGGAGAGGCGAACAGATATAAATATTGGGAAGTTATTCTTCAGGATGACTTAAGATGGGGCGAGCAAGAGAAGTGTGTTACAAGTAAATGTAGAAGAGCACTGGCCCCACTGGGAAGGGTGTTAAGAGGCACAGACAAGAAAGTGAAAGAAAAGGGATACAAAACAATGGTGAGGCCCATTTTGGAGTATGCGGCGGCGGTCTGGGACCCGTACATGGGAAGGGAAGTGGTAGAGACGGAAAAGATGCAGAGAAGGGCTGCTGCTGCTAGGTGGGTCACAAATAAGTGGAGGACACAGGGGTGAGAGAAGAGGATTTCAGACCATCAGTAATGGTGAGAGGACTGGGGTGGGGCACACTGCAGGAGAGGAGGAAAGTGGAGCGGCTGGTAAGGATGTTTAAGGCGGTGAGGGGGGTGGGTGGGTGGGCACAACTGGGTGACAAGATACAGAGAGGTATATTCAGGGGAAGGGGTGATCATGAGTGGAAGATACAGAGGGTGGGGAAGAGGACAGAGAGAGGAAAAAACATTATGATGGTGAGAACGGTGAAGTATTGGAATGAATTGGCGAGGGAGGTGGTTGAGGTGACGGGAGCGAGGGAGTTTAGGAAAAGGTTGATGGGGTCGGAAAATTGAGAAGAAGTTGATTAAGCAAATCCTTGCCACAGGGCTGAGGCCCAATTGCATGAAGAAAATTAAATTTAAATTTAAAAAATTTGTCCATTTTCCGTTCCAGTTCGTCCGAACCACGGCTGCGCGGTCCGAACCATAGTTACTTGATCTATTTTGTTCCGGCCTCGCGTCGGTTTATATTTACGTCACTTGCGGATTAGGTTATGTGATGCTGGGCGTGAACAGTGAAAATGTCTTGCATGGTTTTCGAAATTTAGATATATGTCTTCATTACTAAACAAGCTGTCGTGATGTTTATAAGGCAAGAATTAAAATCTCGTGTAGCATTCTTTTATATAAAAAAAACAGTATGTATCGTGAATTATCGACAGATTGTTTGGTGATTTATAAAATGTAATTTTTTAAAAACGAAGTACTAAATAATCAAGGAGGACTTTACAGTAAGTTTAATCACTCATTTTGTTGACAACTGTTTTTCTGCATGTAGTACCAAATTTTCGTTACGTCAATACCGGAATATTTGAATACAGTCGTTAGTCATGACTTGACAATTACAATTAAATTTTGAAATATACTATAATTGCACATGTCAATATTTTTTAGTGCTGGGCGAAGTTCGAAATTTTTTAACTGAACCGAACATAAGGGTTCGGTTCGAAACGTCTCAAAAAATGTTCGAAAAACAGAACGTTCGAGATTTAGAAAAACACGTTTTTCGAACTGATAGGCTTGTACTACGACACGTCCCTAGACGGCCCAAACGCCCTCCATAAGGCGAGGCGTGAAAATAATGTAATAATTCACAACGATGACTCTCCGGGACAACTACCCTACGCAACCTGCCACGTCAACCCACATGAGTGACTAAACCAAGAGGAAGAGACTCACCCCGGCCCAAACGAAGCCTAATGTCCCGACAATCAGTGTCATCCCTTTGAGCCTGTTCAAGGCGGACATAGAATGAAGGATGTAAAGTAAAAGCTGAACACATTCCTGAGAGCTCGACTGGATCACACTCGTTGTCTTCAGGGCTAAACATCCGTGACAGCACGTCCGCCACCACGTTGCTAGTCCCTGAGACATGCCGAACAACAAACCTGAATTTAAGAAGACAGAAAGCCCATCTTCCAAGCTTACCGAAGTCATTGGAATGTCCAAAGTGCCAGGACAAAGCCTGGTTGTCGGTACACAAATCAAATTCCACATCACCCAGAAAAGACTCAAATTTCGCCATCCCCCCCACACACGCTAGAGCTTCTTTTTTGAATGCGCTCAACCTGCGCTCGGACTCTTGACAAAGCACGACTGGCGAAAGCTACCGGTACCACTACGCCATCGCGACATTGTCCGAGCACCGCATCGAGAGCCACGCTCGACGCATCAATATTTAACACAAAGCGCAGATCAAAGTTGGGAAGAAACAAAGCAGGAGTGGCGGCCAAGCACGCCTTCAATTGTTTACAACTCCGTTCTTCGTCATTTCCCCACTCGAAGACCACATTCTTCCGCTTCAAGTGGTCGAGAGGGGCAGCAAGCTCGGCGAAACGGGGAATGAAGCGGGCATAGTAACCCATTATTCCTATGAACCTCGATATCCCTTTTACAGACATGGGGCGGGGGATATTTACAATGGGACTGACTCGGCTGGGGTCCATCATCAACTGACCTGCGGGTACAATGTATCCGAGGAGTTTTACAGAAGATGACGCCCACATAACTTTAGACAAATTAACGGTCAACCCGGCAGCACACAAACGCTCAAGAACCTGGCGAAGATGGTACAAATGCTCTTCAAACGTATCACTGTATACTATTATGTCATCAATATAGTTATACACAAACTGGTACTTAATATCGGACAATTCATGGTCCAACACCCTAGACAGCGCCTGCATCCCGAAACATGCACCCATAGGGATTCAATTAAATTCAAACTGGGCCCACTGCGTACAAAAGGCTGTGTATTTCCTACGATCAGGATGCAACAAGCATTGATAAAAACTCTAATTTAAGTCTATGATGGAAAATACTGACGCCTTCCCAAGATACTGTAGCGCAGTGTCCACTGTCGGGCCGGAAACTGATCAAGGTGGATCTTGTGATTATCTTCCAACATGTCCGTCACCAAACGGAAACCCTTGCCACCTGGTTTCGTATCTAGAAACACTGGATAAGCATAATCAGACTTCGAAGGAGATATAACACCTTCAGACAGCAATTTGTCAACCATCTCGCGCATAATCGCGAGCCTAGGAGGGGACAGGGTATAAAATCCACTCCGGAGCGGAACGTCATCGGTCACAGAAAACCTGTACGCGAGTACATCACAATGGCCCATTTTAGGAGTGATTACATCGCTGTACTCTAACAACAGCGCTTGCACACGCTCGTAACGCTTCGAATCTAATACGGCCACAAGAAGCAGGAGAGTAACTGACCAAAGACAAAAGCGGACACTTTGCCTCTGGGGCAAACTTAAACATCAAACACCGACCGTGAGCGTCAATCATCGCTCTGGAATGCATAAAAAAATCCAACCCCAAACAACATTGACAATAAGATTCGGCAACACCCAAAAGTGAAAATCCCTCGAAAACCCTGCTATCTTAAAATGTAACATGACAGAACAAGAACATTGTATCGCGTTTCCATCAGCGATGCTCGTAGACAAAATTTCAGTCAAAATTATTTGAGATTTTAAGTATGAATGCTTCTGCATTAGGACAACCGAAAAACTTTCACGGAGAAATGAATGGGTAGCCCCGGAATCAACAAGGGCAGCCCGATCTTCTCCATACAATTGTAAGTTAACCAAACAGTCGGAATGAGGAGCGCGATATTCTAAGCTTTTGCCCTCTGTCGCGCAATCACGAAGGGCACGATTCAGTTTCCCGGACACGCCAACCGAACATGGCCGGAACGCACTTCTGAACACAAGCCCTTACACTCATCTCTTTATGCGGAAGTGGACAATTGATTGCAGAATGCCCAAAAACCTCGCAATTAGAACACCGTACACAAGATGTCGACGGAACCCGAACCTCGGGGACACCCGCGGACGAAGATCTGCAAAGGCGACCACCCGCAGCACCTTCTTCGGACCCTACCACACCAAGAGAAACTCGCCGGCGCCACTGGGGGCAGACAATAGACGGCTTTCGGGGGAGGAACACGTCGATAAAATTCACGATAAAGTCCTAGTTCTCACTCAATCCCGATAGCCATAGATTGAAGCTGCTCAAAAGTTCTAAGGGGGCCTGACCAAAACGGCGCACTCTCGCTTCCAGAGTCAAACGATCCAGAATTAACCCCACAAATTTTTCTTCGGATCGCGTCTAATTCATCGCCCTAGCGTTCGTTCTCACATCCTCAATGTACCCAGTAACGGTCCCGTTCGGGTCCTGATACCTGTCGACAAAACACTTTTTTACCGCTGACCACTGTACTGGTGGACCGGCATTAGACGTCGCTTAAATTCATCATACCCTTGCTGGCCACCCAACACACCTGTCAAAATCGCAGTCGCTTGTCCTTCAAGACGACCACCAAATACATTCAAAACACAACTTCCTTAACCATTTTCGCGCCGTAAAACACGGCATCGGCTTTACGCAAAAAGGCCAATACACTTTCAGGTCGAACTTCCCTCAAAATCTCTATCTCATTGACCCGTTCAATAACGACACTTTGGGCCGCCGTTAAAGGTCCCTCTATCGGGCCATACACACGCTTCCAAGGCCGCTGACTCAACAGCACGTAAGGTAGCAAAATATCCTACTCCACGTACACGCATTGAAGTCACATCTTCGCCGTCAACACTCTACTCCCGCTTCCCTCAAGTAATCACGCAATTCCAAAAAAACCCATTTTATAAATAAAGACACTTGAAAACTGTGCCATAACTGCCCCTACCTTCGTTACGACTGAATAAATTAAGCTCTTAAGCACGCGAAAGCGAGGCTAATATTCCAAACACAAAATCCAGCATACAACACAACTCGGGAATAAAACCCCAAGCAGAGTCGCCCTGGAATTTGTGCTGCATTATAGCAACACAAGAACAAATGGGATATTCCCAAGATCATAAATCAACTCTACAGAAATGAAATCCACAAATATGTTAACTAAAATATTCATATATTGCAATCATCAAGTAAATTACATAATACAACTTAGCATGGCAGAATTACCAAGCGTCAAAACTTAAGCCCCTTAATTTGACTAACAGAGGCCCGGTCAAATAAAACCAGAAGAATGGTAACTCACTCGGCATGCCGTCGGCCGTGCAAACCGGAATATAAAATAAAGTTAGAGATATTAAAGGTTACAAAGGAAAATACGCACGACGTACCATAATGCCGGAAACCTTAGGCTGTAACAAAACTAAAAAAAACAACCTCTTACCGCAACAAGCAACGCCAAGCACGACGAGTGAGTTCCATATTGTAGAGTAGAGTGATCAGAAGCGAAGCACTGCCAGAAGAAAAGTGTCTGCTCTGGCAGAGGTCACGAACCTTGGCAGGAAGGAAGGGGTAGGCGGGAAAGGGGTTGGCCAGAGGGAGGGGGAACGCGAGCATCGCCGAGAGGGCCCGAAGATCGCCGAACGGAAGTCCGAAGTCAGACGGAGACAGTTCATGATTTGCTCCACGCACGCTCGTACCACACACAGAACAGATGTAAACAAAATCCATATGCCGATTACCAAAGCTGGTGGATTCAGCAGTTCTCACTGCAATTTCCGGATGTCTCTTCATAAATTCGTAGTAAAAAATTTTTCCTTGCAATTTTCTTGTCTTTATTGAATCTGTAGGGAGCTTTAAAATTCAGCTAAATCGTAGCACAAATTCAGAAACTGTTTGCTGGTGGCAGGTATGAGCATGTCATCCAATTGCTTGATATAAACAACCAGTTGTTTGTCATGGTTGTGTAAATTTTTTTTTTTAAACCGCCCTGATTTTGGTGAAAAATGAATTTCCCATTCATTATTAATTCATGTTACCCTGTCTTGCAATGTACTGTTTGGAACATTAAAAGTTTCAGCTGCTTCCCTTACACTCCAATTACTATCCAGAACACTATCGACAGCCTGCTTCGTGTCGTGATCAGATCAGGTGCCCCTGATCTGCCCCTGTTTCTATCTCCAGACATTACCTGCTCTAGTGACACAATCTGCAAGCAGATAAGAATTGATGACTCCTAAGTGTGTGAAAACAGAAAACGGGGTTTTAGTATGTGTCCGATATTAGAATTGTCAGAAATAGGCTTCAACTCTTGGAATGTAATAATTTAGAACCGAAAAATATTTGTAAATTTAAATTAGAGTTTGACACAATAGTTAAAAATATATAAAAATACAGGTTTCAATTACATAACGTATAGAGTCGGAACCTTGTTTTTTATTTATCTGGTTTTTAAATACTGTGATATCATATACAAAAGAAAAGTTTTTATCTGATCCTTCTGTTCAGACACTTTTTGTACGTTTTAATATCTGATATTGCAAATGTGAATGTATTACTGCCACCCTATGGCGTGGCCGGCGACGGGAAGAAAGAATTGTCAATAAATAAAGCTCACTGCTGATAATACTGTTATGAGACGTGCTAGATAAGTTTTGTCTAGTACTACAGGACATCAAACGTCCGATACTGCAGGACATCGAATGTCCGATACTGCAGGACATCGAATGTCTGATACTGCAGGTCATCGAATGTCCGATACTGCAGGACATCGAATGTCCGATACTCAGGACATCGAATGTCAGATACTGCAGGACATCGAATGTCCGATACTGCAGGACATTGAGCGTCCGATACTAGGACACACATGCGACTGTAAAAAATCCTCGTTAACAAGGGACTGTCGAGAATTTAAAATCAATACTGCTGAAACATGTTATTTAAATCATATTTGAGACTTACATATACTGTATCCAAAATTTCGCTCACCTAATTCAATGTACTGTTCTTCTGAATCTTAAACGAGACAGATACAGTACACAAATATAGAAATGAATCATGTACTGAGCAAAAAGCGAGTGTAGCATAAAAAAATTGCTGGTGGTTTACTGTGTTAGGAGAAACTTTTTGAGTGCGCCCTGTATGATGCTGCTACCTATCGGGATTCTTGTCAACTCTCATGTATCCGGTAATAGGTGCCGTCCAGTACTATAGGACCTTCCCCTACATATTGTCAATGCATTCATAAAGTGCCCCATACCATTTGAATATCGTAAAAATTAAAAGTAACATGTGTAGTGCTGTGCATGTTTGATAACGCTCGGCATTGTGGGTCATTGATGACGTGCAATAGTGCGCGGCGAGCCAGGTGATCAGCCAACGCCAACACAGCATGGTATGATGCATCACACTATCTCTCTCAACCCTCGCCTTTGCCCTTACTTCCATGGATGTCCGCTGAGCGGAGAGGGAATGTCTCCACAGATGTTGATATAATGACCACTGTTTCTTGTGTATAATGCTTGCTTTATCATTGTCAACCAGACAAATGAAGTAACAGTGGAACAAGTACAACTATGACTACATAAAATGTAAATATTTGCAATTGTCTGAAAACACTTCTTTCTTGTATGATGTCCATATAAATTAAATAAATGAAAAGGCTTGGTAACATAAAATTTTTTACTGTAATTAGATATGTTAGCAGTTTTATTTTAATACAGCATCATTGATTATACACTGAAATAGATTCGGAGCAATTTGTATTCATGCATGCTAATGGAAAGTTTTTTACCACTGTAAACATGGATAATGACAAAGTTTAAGCAATTTTCCTTTTAATATAGTGCCACTGATTACACTAAAATTAACTTGGCGCTATTTTTAAGCCATTTTTAGTTCAGTACTAACACTTAGGCCGGTATGCCTAAACAATTTTTTAAGGGTTTAGGTGCAGCATATGTTATGCCTAGGCCCTTATCTGTATTTCTAAACGTTTTTATGAGGTTTTAGGTTCAGGACGTTGCTTATCCATGACTAATCTGTGACATTTCCTTGCCCTAATATAACTACGCATGCACAGTACGCTTAGCCCTATAGACGGCTACACACATTACAATGTATTTTACAGTTTGCTGGACGAATATAGTTTTTTAATAATAAAAGAGGATATATAAAAAAATGGAAAACCATACAGAAAAAGGAAGCTTTTTTGCAGCAGGAATGCTAAATAATAACCCATTAGCATTTTAAAAGCCCAAATGGTCCAAAATCAATAAATTTGTGATTTTCTAAGTAATTTTGCAGTATACGTATATTTTTTTGGACAGCGTCTCGTAACAGATTCGGTTAGCTCAGACGCTAAGGTGCTGGATTAGCAATTATTTTATTCGTGTTCGAATCCAGGTCCCTCCAATTATTATTTTTTTTTAACTTTTATATTATGTAGCACATTAAGGTAAAAGTAATAAATGTTTATTTCACTAATATAGTTTCTAAACACTAAAAGAATGTTAAGAAATAAGTTGACGTGAATAATAAACCATTGTTGATGAATAAACATTTTTTCCCCTGTAAATTGCAGTCAGTATTAAGAAAACCATATCTAGTGTACGGAATAGAATGACTTGACTGTTTTTGTTCTTAATGCTCAAAAAGCGAATGAATATTGGACGTACAATCAATAGGCAAACAGTCCTACGTAGAAAATATGCAAATGCAATTATTATATAGGCCTACTGTTGATTTAAACACATATTTATGAAATATGGTACATCTAACTGACATCCAAAAGTTTTGACTTTGTTATTATTTACAAACATTACAATATTTTAAAAATTAATTTCTGAAATAAAATTTTCATAAGTAAAATAAAACTAATTTAATTTACATTTTTACTTGAAGAATTTGTTGTATTTAATCTGTTTTACGTCATGTTAAATAAAAGTTTCATAAGTAATTAAATGTGTTCACAATATATTCACTTACGAAAAAAAAATAAATGAAGTTGTTACGGGATGTTGCCAAACCAGATAAGCTTTCAAATTTGTAAAAATATCTCTGTGTTCATGCCGTTGTAATTAAAAATTAAGTTAAATATAAGAAAATCAATTACATATTCGTAAAAGCTTAATTCAAAAAGCTATTTGCACTACAGCAAATCTGCTGACTGGTTCAGTGGCTTGTGCATAAAGATGATATGGCATTTGAAAATGTGTGTCACTGCCGCTCTATATGTAATCTTTTTTTTTCTATCCTTGGTCGAGAGGAAAATCTCAAGGTAATGACCACATTAAAAAAATACAGTCATATCTTAAAAGTAAACACACTTGTACACTAATCTGCAAATGATATGTGCATGTATCGAGAAAGTACAATCTTAAATAATAAAGACTACTTTCCTCAATTTGGTGCAAATAAACCAAAAAATTTCATATTGATCATGTAGATAGAAACATACTAAAATATATCTTTGTTTCTTAATGATATTCAATTTTCTAACATGGTGAACCTACGACAATTGGAACTAATGAAACCAAAGTTTGAAAAATAAAGGTTTTAAATTCAATTTTGTTAGTGTCTGCCCTGTTGTTATAGAAAAAAAATTCATGACATGAAATCTTGGAAAATAGAGGACGTTCATTATTATAAACGATGAATCGTCAAATAACATTAAATACACAATTATCTTCTTAGTTATGTGGGACAAAGTGTGTTAATTTGACGTGGCGATAGCTTATGAAAAATATGTCAAATATGTCCTCAAATGTTTTTGTGAAGTGAATTACTTATAGTGGTAGTAATGTTAACCTGAAAATAATCACAAAATGTAATTTCTTAAAATGTGAAGCAAAATGACACTGAATAATGTAAAAACAATTAAAGATCAAGTAGTTTATTTTATTAAAATAATAAAAATTTTGAAGTCTATTTAAAAGTATAATTAACTGTACAGAAACATTGAATTTACATTTTCGATTTACTTTATCATAAATTTCTCCACGCGATACTAATTAAATCTATCCTGAACCACCCCATGTTTAAAACTGAATATGCTATACTAAAATTACGTTAATATCAAACATATTTACTGAGTTTGGTGATTTTCAGATGTGTGGTTAGTGTAGATAACTCGTGTGATCAAGAATACGTTGGTACTCACATTGCCAATGTTTTGATAGGGTAACATAAACGTGTGTCTTCAAAAAAATTAGTTTTAAATATCTAATGCAAAAAACACGTAAAATCTTTATTACTATATTTATGATTACTTCTAGTTTAAAACAATTAAACATGTAATACATTATGTTATAAATGTCAAAAATAAGAACATATTTTTGTTAAATAGCTGTTTGAAATTACTGCTACTTGTTCAATAAAAAGCACTGCACAGTGTGGCCTTCATTTGTTTATAGCAACACATGGGATGACAAATAATAAGCAGTGTCTTATCCGATACCATCTCAGGACGTTTAAGAATACTGGCGCGCGTTTGGTCTTCCCGACCCTTGCTTTTCTATAAACTGAGATGGTAGCATATATGTAGTACCTTGTATTTAGGAATACTGGTCTTAAACTTCTTTCTCGTGCTTTATTTCGTGACATATTAATTCTACACTCATTTTTTGCACATCTGTTGCCTGTTTCTGCAACAGTCTTGTTGTGGTTTGGTAAATGTAGAATTTTTAATTTTGGTAGTCACACTAATAACTTTGCGATCTCTCTACGGTTCACTACTGCCTTTCTTTTTAGGAGACATAAAGCTGCAGGTAATGGAATCATGTATAACTGCACACAGTGCATGTGCTTCAAGGCCATGCCCTGCATGGTTAAAACAGGTGGATGGCAAGCAGGTAAACAAGAGAATGTAATTAAATACATGTGTTCTATGTGAAACTGGTTTGCAGGCAGGTGACACAGAAGGAAAGTGGGTGCGGCGAAAGTTGTTGAATCATTTTGTTTTGGAATTGTGCAGTGAACGAGTCACCACCAAAGACATTATAAAAGAACTACACTAGACCCCCGATTTTACGAATACTGACGGTTCCATTTATGACATTCGTAAAATCGCTACCTTCGTAAAATCGATTGAGGCCAATTTCGCCCCCCAACCATTTACCAAATTGTAAAATTGCATTTTTTCCCCAAAATAGTATATACAATAGTGTCCCGATTTTCATTGCGTTTTGCGGGAAAGTAAAACAAGTTATCATTAAAGTATAAATTTATATCACAAGATTGAAGTCTTCCGATTAAAAGGGTACCACTGAACGGTAAATATAACCGACCCATGTCCTGGAGAAAAAGAGAACACTGAGCACCGAGTGTATTCTCGCGAATATAGTATCTTACATCCGTATCGTTTCACACGAAAAATGGCAAATAATAATTGAAGTTAAAATTTATATCAATAGACAGACGTCTTCCGATTAAAATGACACCTACGAACTATTGATACGACCAATCCATGTCACAAAAATAATGAAACACCAAGCACGGGTGCCACTCGCAATCGTGTAGCATTGCGTGAAAAAATAAACATAACAAGGCTAACAAGACTAAGTCAAAGGAAACTAAAATTATTGTCGCACACATTTTTTTCGGAGGCCACGAGGCTGGTGTACTATCCTTTGCAACACGAAAATAATGAATAAAAAAATTAAGAGAAGTTTGAAGATAAGCCTTTGTGCTGTACTGTGTTCGGTACTTGTGTCCTTTTAACGATGGCACGCCACGGCAAGAGTCGGGTTAATGCAAAAACAGCGCCGTCAACGAGTCCATCATAGTCAGTTATGTCGTTCTTACCCGTTGCCCATTCGTGTTTACTTTCAAACGCTCGCCTGGCTGATGTGTAGCACTGATAACGCCCTCCTCCCTCTTTTTTTATGTCTTGCTTTCACTTCGCTTGCAGATACACACGCACTCTCTCTCTCTCTCTCTCACACACACATGCGCGCGCACGCACACACACGCACGCGCTCTTTCTCTCTCACACACACTCTGCCACGGCGGACTGCGCAATTTTACTCTTGTATCGTCTTTGAAGCTGACAAAGGTAAATGTGCGTCAATCAACTGCGTCATGGATAAATACCATTAAGCCGACGCTCTGACCACAGCAACGTCGGCGCCAGAAACCCTACAGCCTGGAGGAGATAATTATCAACACAAGAAGTTACTCACTTCACCAGGAAAAGTTGAATAATTTTCAGTGGTTGGGTGCGGGTAGATGCGGGAACGAAAAATCCTGTTGTGCATATGTAATGGAGATTATCTTTACCGGCGTTAGTATACGCCCGTGAATGTGAGCTGATAATGGCTAGAGGAA
>PNEQ01110358.1:0-25315 GCA_003012365.1 Medauroidea extradentata
AGAAGTACTACAGGAATTCTTGTTACATTACTATAACAAATATCATCATAATGTTTAATGTATGCAATTTTAAGTGCAATTTATTTCCTATTGTTTGTGGTTAAGTGTAAGAGAAGGCGACAATGCCTTAACTTCGCCACAATGAAAATAAAGACGATTTATTATTATTATTATTATTATTATTATTATTATTATTATTTTATACAAATATAAAATTATGATTTTTCAACACTTGAACACCCTTAAGACAATAGTACAGAAGCAACTAAATGCAGGCTCATATCACTGCGTCATCGAGCAGCCAGTGAGCAGATAATGTCTACTTGAATACACACATGTTCTTGGAGGCTAGCCTACAGGTCAGTGATCCCGCGAATTTTTCCCGTCTCTACCAATCACTGACCATGAAGCAGAACTAAGAATGCGCACACAAGGAACTGAAACAATTAAGTAAACAATTTTTTTACCAAACGTCAGAATTTTGGTGCATAGTATTCTGCATTTGTATTTAGGCCTACTCATTTTATTAACCGTAGTTGAATGTAGATGCGTTCAGAAGCCTGAGACGTCACAAAAAGAACTAGAAGAAATTGCTGGCCACTGAGATGGATTACTTAAGGCGAAGTTCATGCAGTACTAGGTAGGATAGGATAAGAAATGGCGTAGTCCAACAAAGGATGAAAATGGATAAAGGTATTTGTGACGACATCCAACAGAAACAGCTGACGTGGTTCGGACATGCGAACAGGATAAATGAAGACAGGAGACCGATACGGGTATTTAGATGGATACCTCCCCGACGGAAGAAAAGAGGTTGCCACACGACGCAATTGGCAAGACGACGTAGACGAGGCAATGGAAGTGAGGAATATGACCATCGAAGACAGTCAAGATAGAAGAAGATGGCAACTGTGGGCGGAGACGCGGCATCAGCTGTAGACAACCAGCAAGAAGAAGCGGAACGTAGACGTCGAGCGAGCGAACATCACCTCGTAGTTTAGTCTGTTGTCAGAAAGTAACGTGCAATTGGCAGGTCTTTAGCTATCCGAAAAGCAACCGAACAGAATTTTTAGCAACAATTGGCCAGGAAAAGCGAATTTGGTATTACGAGAAACAATCAGTGGTCATCACTGCTGCGAGAAAAATAAATTTTGAATGAAATATATATATTAATTTATCCTTCTTTTATAACAAAGCCTAGAAAAGTTTATTTGCCCCAAATTAAAATTAAAAACGGCAATAATGGCTACCCAACCATATTAAACACTATTTAAGTAATAATGCAGGTCTTTATACTATTATAGTGTTAGTTTGAAAAGCGATCTTTTATTCATAGATAACTAATACAATGCTGTAAAACGGTTTCTAGGACTGCCCAGATTTTCTTTTCCTTCATGAAACAGTAAATATTCTAAATGCTCGTACTCAGAATTTTTAGAAGAGGAATGAAAATTATATACATCAATGTCGTAAATTGTACGACATAATTACATCAACCACTTTACAGTGTTAACAATATATGTTTGGTTCTTTTCAATTTTGATTTCCAACCAGTTGTAAATTTCGCATTATGTGTTCAGTGTTAAATTATGTTCCAAGCCATCTTACGGGCCTGCATTGCTAGAGACCGGAAAAATTCTCGGGTTTCTTGATCCATAGACTAGCCCCTAAAATACCCGTGTATACATGCAGACATTATTTGCACATTGGCTGCTCACTGCCACAGTGTTGTCACGTGATTGGATATAGGCGGTTCGGGATAAAGTGAGCACTCGATAAAACCCTGCTAAATTTATATTTTCAGCCAGTTCGTATCTTTCCGAGCGTAACGGCTAACGACGGGACATGTCTAACCTGACTGGACACATCACTTCCTGTTGGCGCAGTCAAATGAGCCACGTCTGTGCAATTATACATTCTGCCCATGAAGCACGGCTGCATATGTGCACGTAAGGCATTGAAACAAACTGTTGCAGGATAATTTTCGTGAAAAATCGTGGGCTCTAGTAATAGCTTATTTTTGGTCACTGATTGATTTATGAGATGAAGTGTTGCAGCCGTTAAATAAGATCTTGGTGTGTGCTGTACTAACAGTACAGTTACTTCTCATGACCAGTAAGCAGTGTGTCGGGTACTGGTAACTGAATACTCACTGCGTACAAGGTTGGTTTTGAGTTGATGCAGGAAAATATAGCTAATTCAATCACATGGGCGTCGCAACCTGTAGAAGGGGGGGGGGGGTACGTCCCACCCAATAATACGTATTTTCATTTCGTCTCCTCCAATATATAGTCTACATGTTGTTTCTGAACTTACATTACAAACTTTGGGACGTGATTTTGTTTTATACCACAAATGAGGTATAGTTTAACAATTAAATTTTTATCTAGTGCAATTCGTAAGATAGAAATTCACTCTTGGAAATTTAATTTTAAATGATACTTTGGCAAAATATTGGAAACGTCGAGGAGTTAAATTTCAATTCTTTGCACAATGTTTACTGTTATTGAGATCTTCAACCCATCAAGAAGCCGCTCTTTAGATACCTCCCTATCATGAAAATAACACCCTCTCATCGAATAGAACTTCTGTGGCGTTGGGTTTTGCAAACATTTCATGTTAATTTTCTAAGCAGTTCATACCAAGAAACATAAAAGGTCCTCTTTTACAAAATTGCTAGAACTCATCGTTTACAAGAAATAAATCATAAAAATAATCAGATGCTGCAGTAGCATCGTTAGCACAGGAATTTCGGTTGCTCTTTAAAGAAATTCACGGATGAAACACGACAAAATTTGTGTGTGAGAGGCATGCCAGTGTATGGAGTTGCTTGAAATTAGTTTGTTGAGGTATATTTGGTTGAAATACGTGACATGGTTCTAAAGAACTGTAGCACAAGATGCGTTTTTCAAAGTGCAAAATGTATTTACAAGTGTGCTGTGTGCGATTACATTGCGGGTGTAGCAGTTTTTGCCTACATGTCAGGTATTGTATTGTTGGCACAGAGACAATAGAATGCATTTTATGGTAAATGGTACAGTACATTCTAGTGACTTGCAAAAGTAAGACATTTTATGTTGCTTAGGATGTACTACTGGTTAGAAAAGCAACTTGAAATGTTCAATAAACCCAATGCCACAAAAGTTCTAGTCAATAAGATAGTGTCCAACCCTATTATTTCCATGAAGTGAGTTTAAAAGATTAGTTTCTGGATTTGATCGAAGATCTCTATAAATTTATCACTGTGCACAGAATTGAAAGTTAACACCACGTTGTTCCCAAATATTTGCCAATTTACAATTCCAAAATTCATTTTACAAGGGCGAATGCCTCCCTTACAAATTGCGCTATAGGTAAAAACTTCATTGTGTAACCATACCTCATTTTTTATATGAATCCTCTCAGAAAGTTTAAAACATAAGCTAAAGAACAGCCAGTATATTGAGTTTCATAGTAGTATGAAACACTAATTCTGTGATCACTAATATAAAATTTGTGTCAATAACTTCGTTAACACAACCTGTGCTGTAATAAATTAAAAACTATTGATAAAATCCATTTGCTGGACATATTGGCGTGTTTAGTCACAGCCATCTTTAGTAGGAGGCCGTGGTCTTAGATCTGGGAACCCTGGCAGGAAGGGTCATTTTAACACTGCTTTTGTCTCGCCAACGGCTGTGGCTTCCACTGATTCGCCGGTATGTAGAGCAGAATAACGAATCAGGTACAGCCATTGCCTTTGTAGAGCTAAAGGAAGTGTTAAAATGACCCTTCCTGCCAGGGTTGTCAGATATAAGGCCGCGGCATTCTACTAAAGATTCGTGATAAAAGTAGCACTCGTGAATTAAAATTTTATATAACATTTCACACACGGATTCTCGGTTATTTGCTTCTTATTAAGTTAGTGGGTAATAAGGTAAGTAATTTTGTGCTGTAATGTCTCACTAAGCGTACAAAGACGAAATTAAATGTACCTCAAGTGCTCACCACTATACCAAGAATGGACTATAGCTACTATTTGAAGAGGATCACTCCCAACAAAAAAAAATATTTTTCTTTATTTTTGTGTGTTATTATTGTCATTTTTAAAAATCTATATATGCACAGCTTAATAATTTTTTTTTATTAAATGGAGGCTATGTTTTGTGAAGATTTTGTGTGTTGAACTTAATCACTGAAGATTTTATAAATTATTTGAATGTGTAAAATTGTACATTTTTCAGTTTAAATATCAGCAAGAAAATATTTCTACAGTTTCGTATGGTTTCCTCCATTACGCCATTCTTTCATTGCGGGCAGTTTCTGTATCATGCCCACGCCAAACGTAGTAGAGAAGAACAAACTTCAAACATTTTCTTTGTAAATGTTTGTCTGTTCAAGTTCGTTGAATTTTTAACTCAGATTTTTTGCAGATTTCAAAAATATATATTAAAAACACTCGAGTGATCAGGTGAGATACTATAATGACAGTGAATACGAGTTTTTTTTATTATTTATTTTTATTTGCATACACGTGTCAAACATTCTTACTACCACTGCAGCTTGTAAGAGTAACATTCAGGTTTCTCCTGGTATTTAAATTAAGTATTTTGTGATTATAGGGCTCCAACATGTATATTAACTGTTTTTTTTTGTAAATATATCCACAAAAAATTTTCATATAAAAACGAAAATCGCTATTTCAACCAGCTATATAATTATTATATTTTATGAATTAGAAATGCTTAAATAACCACATTTTGCACCTTGGAACCCTGCATGTTAGAATGGACTATTCTGTGCATATCCAAGACCCAACTATTGGTACATTAGCTGTTACTCAATGGAACAACAGACAATCGAATAGACGGGGCTTGAATATAATATGTATAGAGCAGTGCATTTCAACATGAAGGTCATTGAATTAGCGAAATTTTCCAGTCCCTAGTTCTGAGTTATTTTCACGTGAAATAAATATTGACCGAACGGGTTAAATGTACACTGCCGTTACGTTTTGAATATAATTTGCGTTGCGTCACTAAAAAACATTCTTGGTAATGGACGTGCTTGACACATACACAGCATAGGACTATGTTAACATCAGTATAAAATTGTCCGTTTCCTATCTACCTATACAGTTTTTACAATGCATATACATTTTTTCTTATTGAAGCGTACTATTACACAAACATTAACTTATTATTCCCTTTATGTAACCTGCGTGTAATTTTACATATTTTCACATCGAATAATAGGTACCTTGACCTGATGTTTTTGCGTTATGTAATGGTATTTTTACTGTGAATCGGTTGACATATTAATTCTTTGCTTCAACTATTACAGACAAAACTTAAATTTATTCGTACTGGTTTTAGTCAATAACCGCCAGTCAATTGCTTGCTTTGTGCTTAATTAAAGTATAAATAGCCATTCATAAACCGAAGCAGGTACAAGCCACTCATAATAAACAGAGTGGCATTTAACCGTGCTGCGTACAGATCCGATCATAAGTAACCTTCTTATGATACACGCATGCCTAGCCTAATCAGTCGGATTTACGACTGAAAGGCGGAACCGTTCGTAAACGCGACCTTACGACTTTTTACGCAGTCTACTTGGGGCTTTTTTTTTTTTTTTGCAGTGCGAACATAAAAATTCAGCTTCTGCGGCGTAATCTGACAAACTATCATCCAACCGGTTTTTTAAGTTAAGACCTATCACAGGTAACTAGTGTCGTAATTTGTGATACAGCTGAAGGTTGCAGGAATAAATCCTGACAAAGAGTGCCGTAAAGCATCAAGTCTTAGGACACACCACAGTGAGAGAATGAATCTTCTGTTATCATCAAAATATTGTCAAAATAATCTCACGTCTCTCGCTCTCGAAAATCCTGTGTGCATAAAAAACAAATTACACATAAGTGTTAAGGCTTTTTAACATATACACGAGGTTAGTTTGTAATTAAGTTGTCGAGAACTCTCTTCACTTGTTATTTTATACATAACAAATTTGGAATGCAAGAGAAGGCTGGAATTTGTAGAACTGAAGTATCAACAGACTTATAAATTTAACTGATTAAAATATTTAACGAAGAACCCGAAGAGTGACCAGTTCACGATATTTCTGTGTAGACCTTTAGCACAAATTGAATAATATCAGGTAAGTGTATGTAAGTAATATTACAGGCCTTTTTATTTAGATGCTATTTGCAAATAACTGAATTTGACAGCAATATGTACACTTCGCAAAACATGATCTGTAACGAATTACTTAAATCTTGCTAAAAACCACGCTCTTGCATAGTGAAAGGTATTTAAATATGTCACTTAAACGTAGTGAAATGTATTACATAAGTGCAAAAACATAAAAAAAAAAAAATAAGAAAATAGGAAACGTCAAAAATAACATATGTTACATAAATTTAGAATTGAACTAAACCGGCAATTGCATAAATAAAATTAGTCCAAAAAAGTAAGTTCTTCTGAAGAATCAAAAATATGTCTATAGACCATATGACGGTGTCTAGGACAAACCAATTTATTTTAATGTCAAGCTCGTCTGTTATGTACAGATGCAGCACGATACAAATAAAGAACTCGACTTGAATCACTTTGCATGAATGAGGTCTTATATATATATATATAAATATATATATATATATATATACATATATACATATATACATATATACATAAATATATATATATGTGTGTGTGTGTGTGTGTACTAAACTTGTCATTGCCGGATGAAAGAATGTTAACATTTTAATACAGGTTGTTTTAAATCTTGCCTAAATACTTTATTGTATTTATTTAAATATGAAAATACTTTTTAATATATTGTTCTCACACAGTACTTCATACACATACGAGGTGGACTGACAAAAACTGTATTTTATGAAAGTACAGAATACAATACTAAAAATCTGACGACATAACGATGTTAATCATCGTATTAGAATTTCTACAATGTTGTAATGTCTATTATGATATTAACACATAATGAAGGTAATTTTAAGTATTAGATCTCTATTTTTTAAATCTATCATTCTTGGCAACGTCTGTGGAAAGTCATTGAAATACATCCTGATATTATTACTTGTACTCCCTCTGGAACATATGCATTGATTGAGTATTGCAGGTTGTTGATAATTATTGGAACCTTGTTGTTGTAGTAATATCTGTCCCATTTTGTTATTCAGAAATGTAAATTAAGGTACGTTTTACTGTAAAAATAACAAGAGAGATATATTTCAGTGCCAAGTACTCTCTGGTGTTGTGATTTGATATGTATTACATGGATCGCGCGATTCTAGGAATAATGTTGTATATACTCATTCTTTGCAATAATAACATTAGTTAAATGATGTTACTAATGATATTCATCCAAAGAGCATTAAAAGCAGTACCCTACTAAAATAATTTACATGCAAAGGACATGTGTTGTTTTTCAATCAAACTACGCATCTACCCTGTAAAAATGCTGTCCCACGTAGAACACAATTTCGGACTAAGATATAATTATATATTCAAATGTAATACAAAAGGAGAGGGGAGGGAAGACACATTGTTTATTTGTCATCGCACAGGATTTGCAGGAGGGATAAAATCCTAATATTATGTTCGAGACAATCTATTGTCAACTTTTTCATCATGGAAATAACAAAAATAGTAATATTTATGTGGGACGCTTTAAACGCATTTCACTTCACCCTTGGGCTTCTGATTGCTAAAATTTAAACAATTATATCCCTACGAAACAGGGCAGATGTATTAAATTTATCAGACTCATGTTTTCTAATAGATTACATAAATATGTAGACTTCAAATTCTACTTTGCCGATAAAGAGAGTTATTTTGCCAACACCATAATTGCAAAGCCAAAATATTTTCTTAGAAAACAAATACGTGTTTTTTAAATATAAAAATCTTGGAAATTAATAAAGTGGAAACTGATAGAATTCTAGGAAGTTAATAGATGGTTATTACCACACATCCTAATACTCGACAACAGATACCAGAGAGGTCACCAGAGTGGTGATTCCTGTTAAAAATATTAGCATGGAATTGCTTACCAGGGCTATAAAACATAGGCAGGAACGTTTACTGCCGGTATAAATCGAGCCAGCTATATTAACGCGTATGTAAATAAAACGGAAACTGCCAAAATTTGTATCTGCTGACTGGTGTGGTAGATGAGGTGGCGACACAACATGGTAAAAGAGGGAGGGAGGAAGAAGAAGGGATCACAGATCAGAGAAAAAACATGCCTTCGGCCAAGAACCGGTTCTCTTCTGGGGCACAGGCTTCCCGGAATGTTGTCTCTGCATGTCTGAAAAACGCTCGGAAACATTAAAAGCTCAATTTTATGCGTCTCGCAAGCGCTGTGCGTTTCCAGTACCTGAACATTTATCGATCTGCTAGTGCTTCGGTAATTACGTACGTACTATAACTGCACAGGTTTTGTGCAACACAGTTAATGAAAAAAACACTTACTGGTAAGATTTAAAACAACTTTCATCTACGGTAAAATTGTTCTGAAATTTTAATTTTCATTTATTGATTAGTATGCTGAAACCAAAATTTTCCATTAAACGATAAGTTTGTCTAGTTTATGTAGTATTGCAATTTATGAAGTTTTATATAAACTAGATTGCGTAAGTATGTACGATATTAATACTAGTGGTTGAAAATCTGAGATTAATAACGTTAGTTTTGTTCATTGTAACTTTAAAACAAGCTATACTAATTAAAATTATTTTATTTTATTTTTGGCAGTGCTTATTATATAAATGTTACGTGCGTTGTGATTATATAATTCTTGTGCAGTAACTTATAAATCGTGAATACCACCGTTATTTTGATTTATAAGTAAAGGATCAAGACAAAATGTGCGTACTTCATACTTGTAATACACGAGCGGCAAAATAAATATGCACGGATCCATAGAACGGAAGTTTAAGCTATATCAGCCATATCGTAGATGTGAAGAAAGCCTACAAATCATGTATATCTCCTATTTACCTCATAACTTCAAGCTAAGTTGACAGAAATCTTAAGGATGCTGCGTACCTCGGAGCTCTGGCGAGAAGAAGTACAGAGCTTTACATGTTTATCTATTTTCGGTGGAGCTGTCGTTTTCCACGGTATCGGTTTCGGACAGAAAAAAAACATTTTTACATTTAGACGAGGGGATATATTTCCTAAGAAAAGAAAATGTATAAAATTATGAGCATATGTTTCCGAATGCTTTTTTAGAATAAAAATGTTTAGTTTTTCATAAAATTCAGGGTATTGATAACAATGTGGGCAAAACCAAGATGAACAAAAAAGTCAATGTTGACATTTATGTAGGTTCGACAGGTAATTAGTCGCATCTAAATTAATTAAACATGTAAATCCGTATACTTTCTCTTCCAATGTCTGTGGAATAGGCAGGTCCTTAAGGAGGAGCGTTAGACAATTTTATTGTATTTTCATTTTTGAGCCATAACGTCTATTCAAATTGTATTGTCAAAATATTCTATTCGACATAGCGTAGGATATATTCTTAGTAAACTGCTTGGCGTAAATAATAATAGAATCTTTCATTAATTTGTCATGCAGAGCCATTGCAACATAACTCTTGGAAGTTAACGTATAGTTATCTTGCAATGATTCTGCGAGAAAAATTAATTTTAAATTTCATTATTATTTATGTCAAGAAGATTACCAAGAATATACACTATGATTTGTCGAAGATAAATTTTTGATAATACATTTTGAATAAATGTTATGACTCAAAACCAGAAAACACAATAATACTGAGCTAGCACACAACTTTACTCAAAGTAAACGAGGTGATTTAGTTAGAGTATTGTACCTAAGAAGGGGAACTCTCAACTTTTATGTCCAATGCTCAAACAGTACAATATTCCGTGGTACTGCACAGGATTCGCCAATAACGACAACCTAAAACGGGCCTCAAGGAAACGAACAATAATTGTTTATTGTTATACTTTGAATTATCTTGTGTGTTCCCTTTCAGTGAACGTAGGTTACAACAATTATACTCACAAAGAATCGACTATAAACACAACAGAATTCGCAATGTTTCCGAAGAGGTTTTTGTAATCTGATATTAAACTGCTTTCAAATGAAGGGCTGAGAAGCAAGGGCTATAAGCGCGTTTTCATGAAACATGAGTTTAGTGCATATTTTGGTAGTCAAAATGTAAAATTAATAATTCTGTGGCTGAGAGGTATGTGTGACAAGTCTCGTATGCTATAGTTTGGTGGTGGTTTACAAAACAGCTGTCATAAAATATTCTGTTAGTGTGAGAAGCGAAGATGTTATGAATGTCACTTATACCCCTTGGCTTCTAAGCCCTTCAAATATATTTGCTAGATTTACCAAATGGTAGCAATCATATTAATAGTAACGTTCCAAAATGTAATGCAGCTTTCTATTACGCGTTACGTAATTTAGCATATATGGTTAATCTAACCACTCTTAAGCAAATATATGATGATTACATTCACTTAGTTACATCTTATAGTTTAATATTTTGGGCTCCTTCTACACTCAGTACACACATCTAATTAGCTTTAAAAATATATATGGAATATTACAGGTGCAAATAAATTAGATACATGCCACCCCTGATTAGGAAAGTTAACATTCTGACCTTCCCCTCCTAACATATTTACCCCTGAGTCTAATGCGTTTTTAAGAACAGTAAATACTTTGATAAAATTGCTGATATACATGATATTACTTTATGCAAAAAACGTCAGTCAGATCCCTTTTAAAGTGCTTACAGCAACTAATACAGGTGTGCGAACTGGTGACATTAAGTTGTTCGATAAGTTACCAACCGAGCACAAGATATTAAATATAACAAATAAAGAAAGGAAATTCAAGCCCGTTCTTAAGTTGGTCCTATTAATATACACATTACATTACAAAAGAATTCTGCTGCATAAACTGCAAAATCACTAAAGTAAGAGGTTTATTTTTATTGTAAAATATATACGAGTACAATAACTACATTGTATATAGCTCAATTCTGTTACAAACTTACAATTGTAATATATTATCTATTTCCTATACTAGCTGTTATAATGTGCATCATACATTTTATTTTAAAGACTTGATTGTGTATGTTCTTGTTATTTTTAATTGATCATATTATTTACAAATATAATTGTCGTATTTTTTTTGCTCGTATATTTAATTTTCATTTTGTTTTGCAATACTCTACTGTGTAAATCCATTGAATTCATAAATCTCGACTTGCTCTATATCCTTGAGCAATAAGCTAAAACAGGGTCCAACGGAAAATTAAATAAAAATAACAATAAATGATTTGTGTTCGTAGTAAGACACTCGTTTTAACTGCCAAATATCAATTTTCATTTTCTGTTCTTGTCTAAATAGTGTGTTTTCTGGAATCCTTCGAGATTTGATGTATTTCCATGATGTGCAGACTTCTGAGAAAACCTGACCACGACATTTAACTTTCATCGTGGCCAGAACGGGATAAATCTCTTAAAGCAGTGGCTGTGCGGACAGAATATTTTAAAATGCAAATTTTGAAAGATTACCTTTGGAAAACTAGTTAACGTATTAAGATGTTCTGTGTCTTCCCCACAGCCAAACTAGTTATACAAGTTGTAGGTTCATTATTACATCATTTAATATTTTACGTTTTATATAATTCAAAGCGAAAAAAAATACTTTGTGTGTTTATACAATTTTTTTGTTGAAAATACGTCCGTTGTATAGAGCTCCTATTGTTGGCTATAAATTTTTCTCTTCCAGAAAACCATTCAAAAAGTGCATAAACATACTATGACAAAGTTTTTATTTAATAATTTTAGTTGTAACTGTAGACTAAAACATTTTGGCCTATTTTTGTCAGAATCTCGTCTCAAATTTCAAGTAGTTACGATATAATAGTTTCGTTTGCCAGCATAGTTACGAGTTATTCGGACATACATGCTTAAACAGAACTAACAGAGAAACTCCAATCACATGACGTCACCAACACGATTTACGCCCACTTACAACTAACCAAGACGGCACTCGGAGAATGAAACCTGTGATAATGCTTTAGCTCAGCCGTGATTAACAATATTTATAGTCAGAATACGCGTAACGGTTCGTATAACCCTGTGATTAATCTTAATTCTGTGGTAATGTAACGCAAAAACTTAGCTGCTACACGCCAAAATGAGGTAACATAAACCATAGCTATGTGTTCAACTCAAATAGCTCAATAATTGGAAACGTCATTCAACTCTTAGCTTCTTTTTTTTTTTTATGTATCAGCAAGTGCAGTGAATTTCTGCGCTAGGGAAAACAAAATACATCACTGATATAGATACTGTTCCGGAATTAGTGGTCACTAATCTCACTGACAGTAGATAACCCAAACAGAAACATTACTCGTTTACCAATATTTGTCCAGGAATGGCTTCCTGCAAAGTTTCAACGGCAAACACAAGTGCGCAAATTTGAATTTCGTGTGCTGCGAGACGCGAGCACGGTGGCTGTAAGGGTGAGAGATTACACTGCAGAATCACGGAGACGGAAGTGAAGAATGATGGCCCCAAATGCGACAAACACAGTAACAACCTGTTCCTGTAGCAATGTGGGCGTTTGAATTATTAGTGTAACCTTGGCAGCGACGTGTTTAATGCGTACCGATCTGGCAGACATCGTCGTCAACACACCGTCATGGACACGGCTGATATGCACGGAGATGCAAGAGGAAATGCAGCAGAAGCAGTCCACGTTTACAAACAGCGCTATCCTAACAGAGGTGAACCAAACAGGAGGACTTCCATACGTGTTAACTAGAGGCTGTGTGCTACTGAGCGTCTTGAGTCCACGAATGTTTGATGCAATGCTGCTTCCTTACAGCTAATTACCTGGTGACTCGCAACGTGCGCACTTGTATTTTGCTTCACGCGGAGTGAATGATTTAACACTACCTTTAAACCGATCTTTTCTAGGAAATTATGAAAGTTGTAATAAAAATTCATTAGACACTTGCTGTATTTTCTTATCTCTCAACGTCACCATACCAGATCATTTGAGGACTCGTTCTAGTGAAGTTACAAAGAAACCCAAAAAGTTGATGCAATATTGTTGTAGGATGAAGCCCACTTCTCGATTTCAATGCAGAACTCATTCATAAGGCCCATAAATGTAGGAACTCCGAAACCCTTGCGTAGTGTTACCAGAAAGTTCGTCTTTTCAATCTAAATACGGCTTGGCATGCCTAGTATCCACTTAAGTGTGCACACTTACATGTAACACGTGGTTGCTGAATTAGTTTCCTTTAACTTGAATTTCATCTAAATTACTTAGCAATTGGGAACACATACATTAAAGTAATTCATCTGAGAACGGAGAGTGAACATATCAACGAAAACTAAAAACATAAAGAAACAGGAACACAATGACCTTCCTAATAAGGCTTATCATTGAATACTGTGTTACATTGCAAGACTCATACATTCTTGATAATACAAAATTGCTATGTAACATGCAGAACATATATTATGCTAAGCTATACAAATATTATCGCTCTCACGGATAACATCAACGTGTCCATGAGAACTGGTACAATTACCCATACCAAAATACATCCAAAGATACTTACTGCATATTAAACGAAATATAACTAAAATTAGTTGAAGTATTCCATACTAAGTAAACTCGCACTTCAGTATTTGTCTACAGTATCAAAGAGACGTAAAATTAACATTAAAGGCGAGTACTTTCAGGGTAAAAGGACAGCCCAAAGCGAACACAATACCACGGAATAATTTCAACTACAGAAGCATCACAATCTCTGTACATAAAATGAAGTGCCCCACTCATTCATTCACTCATCAACGCACAGCCCAAACCGCTGGACCTAGAATCGTGAAATTTTCCGCGTAGCTTTCCCTCACGGCGTACGCACCCACTAAGGAAGGATTTTTCGAAAATCGAAGATAAAAGGGTTGAAAGCGGCAAAACGTATTTTCGCGAAATTCTCGATAATTCTCTAACCTGACGATGTATTATTAATATTTTTACTTCAAAACATTGCCTAAGTAAATGCATATTTAATAATTTTTCGATTTTTCGAAATTCGGTCATTAAGGGGGGAAATTAAGCCGTTAAAAGTGATTTAAAAAATCCTCTATTTCTCTTAAACCACTTAAGATATCGAGGTGATGTTTGCATTAGAATGGTGCTCATGTAAATGTCTAAAAATTCGTTTTATGATTTTTAAAAATTCATCCTTGAAAGCCGGTAAAAAATTAAAACGTGTTTTCAATTAATCATCCGTATCTCCTGAACCATTTGAAATATATAGGTGGTTTTTGTTTAAAATGAATCTTACGTAAATGCCTAAAAGTAATTTCAGGATAGATACTGTTTTCTAAGTTTTGCGTACGTTAATATATACAAACCAATTTAAGGTAATTCACAAATTAAATATATACAGAGAATATAGTAACACCATCAATTAATACGTTATTAAAAGTTAGTTACTCTTTTTTATAGTACACGTGGGCGAAGCCAAAATTGGGCCGCTAGTTTTAGAATAAAATAATTAATACCAAGCTCACACAAACTACATAAAAACGAATCGGCCACATCGCACAACGCACTGCCCGCCACACACTTATACAATAACTGAATGACGTCCAAGGTAATAATTTCTGGTAGATTTGTGCATCGTGTGACTAATCTTAGTCTTCAAAATTTCCAAAGCGTTTGGTTAAAAAGGTATTGAGTTTTTTTTTTACGAATGTCATACAAACTACATACCATTGCCTTAGTCCCACTGGAATTAGGTACAAGCTTGGTAACAACCCGTCAGCGAGATGTAAAACATGTATGGAAATCATCAAGTATAGAGTCGAGTAACTATGTATAGTATTTGGCATGTCTATTCTCATTTAGCACGCGCGCGTTTTCAACCTTTAACGCCCATCAGCTCAATGAATTCTTCCCAGGTATAAGAAGAAATGTACGATACATGCACTTTCACGATGTTCCCGTACATTCTTAAATGTTCTCGTAAAGCGGGAACAAACTAAGTAAGTGAGTGAGAGATTTTGGTCAGCGCTTAACATCGAGGTAAGGGATGACATGATGTGAGTATGGAGTAGCGCCGGAATGAAAGGGCGGGGGAAACGGGAGATCCCCGAGAAAACCCGCCGACCAGCGACATCGTCCGGCACGATTCCCACATGCGAAAATCCTGGGAGCGACCACGCCGGTAATCGAACCCGGATCGCCTTGGATCGCCTTGGTGGGAGGCGAGAGGTCTGACCTCTCGGCCACCGCGCCCCCCATAAAACTAAGTAAGCACTTCCTAGTTACTTACCACGGCGAGATGACGTGAGCATCTGACTGTCATCAATAAAAAGAACACGAGTGTACAAACATTTGACAACTGTCACTATTTTAACAAGAATAGTAATTTGTTTCAGTAGTTACGTGTGGATCGAAATGTGACGAAACTGACATTTTCTTATATTTCCTTAAAGCCTATTTGTGTTTAACGCTTGTTTCTTGTTCCTTCATTTTACTTCAGTTTTCTTCTAATATGAAAGAGCAGTTGAGAATGTGATAGTTTTTAGTCACTGAAAAGTTTTAAAGCGAAACAAATAATTTACTTTAGATTTGCAGTGAAATAAACTTTTTCTTTTCCGGTGCACTTCATTGTCAATGCGCCATTTTCTGTTACATTGACAGTGAACACCTATCAACTTAAAATTTTAAACTATAATCCCGTTTGCAGTGGATTTGTTTACCAAGATACAGTATTGCTAGTAGAGCATTTATTGTTGCAATTAATTAACTATATACAGTCACAACTTTACCTTACGGTTTGAAGGAATTGAACTAATAAATAATATCTGCTAAGCCAAAGAAAATGTGGTCAACTTTACGAGACGTCATACTGGTTTTCTGCAGTTAAATTTGATGATTTATTCTAGCCAGTGCAACATGCGTAGGTTGGCAACAATTACCGTGTACTCCCCGGATTGTGGAATGCCAGGAAAATAACCCCTCCCCTCTCAAAACTGTCGCAATATTAAACGCGCATCTTAGATAGTCTTCTGAATGTATTCGTAGTCCTATAATTTCAGCTCTAAATGACCAAGCGTGTAAATACACGTCAAGAGAAGTTGGTAAGCTTACTAAGAAATCCCACTTGTACAAGCATTAGTTAGTTCGTGATCCGAGAGTTCGTGAGTATGGGAGATAGGAATGAGACTTGCAAAAAGGGATAGTAACCATCTATTTGAACATTTCTGATGAAACCAGAGACAGCAAGTGCATCGAGACAGTACTAAAGTATTCGGGTATCGTCTTGATGATAAATGGAAGTCACTTGCATCTCTAATAACGACTGCTTACTGAGTTATAAGGAGCTAAAATTTTTTCAACTGTTTTTTTTTTTTTAATTCGAACATTTCACTTACATCACTGATGAAAAATTTTTGTAGGAGGTTGTTTATGATTTAGAATAAAATATTTAACGGATTAAAACTATCCATACAGCTTGAGAGTGCGCTTGACAGAAATTAATTTTAAACTAATTTAATGTTACGTGTTATTCATAACTCATTATCAAAACCTCCTCCCGTCCAAAAATCCTAATCCTAGAATTTGCGTATCGGAGTGAGGCATTCCTAATTATTAATTACCGAGGACGGAAGAAAAACTAAAAGATAATCTATTATCGACTACAAACACAGGAAGTTGAAGTATACAGGACGTGTAACGTTATTTTAGCAATACACAGATGAACATGTTTGATAAGTTTAATCAAACATACGTTTGGTTATGACGAAACAAGTATGTATTTGATACAACTAAGGTTTGTTGGCTGAATGCGTCAAATATTGGATTTGCTGTTCAGACAAGATGTACAATTAACCTTGCCAAACCTTCTTGTTGAGAGAACATAACCTGCCAAGCTAATAAATATTAGATTGGTACAGCTGTTTACGTTAGTTTTGCCATACACGAAAACATATTCGGCTGGCTTTATCTGTGTATGCGCACGGAGTTGGTGTATAAGTTACGACAGGTTACTGTGCTCTGCGAGTTTCCAGTCCGCACACAGACGACAATGCACTATGTCATGACGCAGTGAGGCTAGACACACACACACACACACACACACACACACACACACACACACACACACACACAGCGGTTTCATACTCGTTCACTTGGCTGTCTTGTGCAGTATTTCAACCACACGGTCACCTTGCACTGTCTGAGGTTGCACTGGGTATGGATACGAACCAGGAGAGCAACACGACTATACTCGCGGTGAGATTTGTAAGCGCTGATGTCCTGCTGAGAGCTGCGGGTGTGAACGAGGCTTGTCTCCGATATCACCCCTCCCCCCTGCTCGCAAACATAAGACACACGGCCACTTCAGAGCACACACCCGGCAATCTCGCACTTTGCTCAACTCGAGGATGACCGTTCCCCCCTCCAGCGACCGTTACTGTCCGCGCGCTCTGCAATTTATGAGATTTCTCACCGAATCTCTCTCGAAGCCACACGAGGTGGGGAAAGAGAGAAAAAAATATATTAAAAGTGCTTTAAATAGCTGTGGCATCCGCAGGCGAGTTTAATATCTACCAATAGCGTGATTTGCATAAGTGCTTGGCCTGGGAGTGCGGTCGTTATCGACAGGGCGTTACACCTACAGTGTTGCCAACATAAACATCGCAGGGCGAGGCTAACACGTTGGTGCAACTATGCAGCAGCTGCGAGCTGACCTCAGTTCACATGAAACTAAATCGGTGTTTGCTGTCTCGCATTGGTTCGTTTTGACCCTATGGTCATTTACATCTACCTATAATTACACTTTGGAGGTTAAAGTTGATGATTTTCAGGTGCGGACTGGAGCAGGAACGTTTCGATTCTCTATTCCAATGCTGGTTTTGGAAGAACTTGGAGCAACTTTTCTTCACAAAATATGTGCATTCAATACTTAGGTACGAAAAAAGTTTAAATAACACAATATTGCCAGAAGAAACAAAAATACTCTTGAACTCCCGTCATTATTCGGGAGATTTCCTCTCCTTTTCTTTCGGTTCCTGTGTTGGTAAATTTACGAATGCACTCATAATGATTACTTGAACATTTCAAAACTATGATCTTCCTTCACTTGTGTGTAATCTCGCGCAAAGATTTTCGGATAGTAAAAATATTTTCATATCAAAACGCGAGTGTTTTTTTTTAATTCGGTTACTCTAGAGGCGTATATACTATCACATAAATAATTATAAAAATGACGGATTCCCATTTTTATAGATTTTGTGGTTTCAAGTCCTTATTTTTCTAAAAACAGTTTTTAATTTTTTACTCGAAAGTAAAGCATACTACCGCATAGTGCAATATAAACAAACGTCCGCTGATAAAAAAAAATCTACTTGGCAACAAAATTTCATCGAATTTTGATGAGTAGTTCAGATTTTATTGACGGCTGAGTATTCCAGTCGCCCGTTCGACATCCTACCTTTCCATACCCCTTAAATGAATTTATGTATGCGGGATGAGTATAATCAACAGGAACTTGTCAACAACTAAACTGTACAATGCACATTTAACAACCTGAGTTTTAGACTCCTTCAACATGACAAGAGGTTACTAACATAGTTAATAAGTATATTTTCTTAAACGTGAGTGTAAATTAATCCTAAAAGAATTACTCCTTTATGTACATATATAAATATTGAATAATGGTTTATTAATTTATTTTAATAATATCTTATAAAATTGTCGACCTACCACAATAAAGTCTAGTTAAACCAATCGGAAATTAAAGTGTGTACATATTAAAAATGCTTCCTATCGGTCCTGAAGCTTTTGACATATGTCTATTAAGAATTACGTACTCATGTTGTCAAATCCCCGAAATTAGGGTATATACATTTATATACATAATGTGAACCAAAAAAATGTTCGAAGGACAAGTTTTTATAAACTAAGTTCGGTATGAACACTATACATAAAACTGAAGTCGATATATTAGGTACTAGTACGTACAGAGTTAGATAAAATTCTGATTGATTGTTCATTTAGATATATTGTGTAATAAAAAAATTTCTTCGTATTCCGTTAATGTGTAACTATTACCACGGCATTAACGAAATGCATAAAGTCGTGTTGCTTAACTATGAACTATATGTGTACCAAGTTTGATAAAAATTTGATAAAATGGTTCTTCAGATGTTCCGTGTGATCTAAACATATTAAAATTCTCGCCATTTAATATGAACATGGCGTAAACTAAATACATAAACATCGACTTAAATAGTAAGCACTATATTAGTACTAAATTTGATGACATTCAGAAAAATGCTTCCTTAAATATCACGTGTAATCAATGGTCACCGTTTAGAAAATACGCACATGGTGTTAACAAGAACATAAAATCCAAATCACCTTGCCAAATACATCACGTGTACGGGGTACGAAGTAATTCTGAAATATGATTCCTTAAATATCTCGTCTAGTCAAAATATGTTCAAACAGCCTCCATTTTCAAAATACTAATACATTATCGACACAAAAACATACATTTCAAGCCATAAGTGTTTTGTGCACCAATTTTGATGAAATTCTGAACAATGATTCTTCAGATAATTCGTGAGTTCGAAAAAGTTCTAACAACCGCCATTTCGAAAGTTTGAACACGAAAACAACAAAATACTTAGTAGTTGAGTCGGCTAACTAATAAATATTTACATACGTAGCAAGTTTGATCAAATTCTGAAATATATTTCCTCAGATATGTCATATTATATTACAAATATTAAAATTGCCGCAATTTTTGACGAAAGTCAAGTCGGCTAATTATGTAGTTTATGTGTACCATGTTAATAAAAGAGAATATAAGTATTTCCTTACACATTTCGTCTCATGCCAAAAATATAAGAACGATAGCCATATTGAAAATATTACTATAAAATAAACGAAAAATTCAAAAGTCAAGTCAACTTAGTATGTACACTTTATGGTACCATGTTGGATAAAATTGGGAAACATATTTACTCAGATATGTCATATTATGCAAAACATATAAAAATGGCATCTATTTTGAAAATATGAATACAGGATTAACAAAATACACAAATATTTCCTCAGATATTACATATTATACTAAAAAATATCAATGGCAGCCGTTTTGTAGATATGAAGATGCGATTAACGAAAGAGGCAAGATTCATGTCAGCTTACTAAATGGTGCGTGAATACCAAGTTTTATGAAATTCGGAAAACTGTTTCCTCAGATATAACTTAGAACAGACAACATGTAAAATATCAAATCACCTCTGTATGTAGTATATATGTAACAAGTTTGATAAAATTCGAAAAAAAAAAAAATATTCCCTCAGATATGACATATTGTGTTAAAATTATAAAATGGCCGCCAATTTTGAAACATAAATATGGAATGACAAAAATTCATAAAATTCAAGTCCATTTACTAGGTTCTTTGTGTGAAGTGAATTTGATTAAATTACTTTAGATATCTTGTGTGATCGAAAAACGTTAAATTAATCGCCATTTTGAAAATATGAACAAGGCGTAAACGAAATATACAAAAGTAAATTAACGTATTTAAGTACTTTATGTGTACCCAGTTTGATGAAATTCGATTCCCGGTTTCAAAAGTTTTTAGGGAGGGGGGAGGGAATAAACATACACACATACACACAAACACATACAGACAGGCGGACACATAGGCAGGAAGGTGATCTCTTAAGCCAACTTTTTCCTTCGAAAATTAAGCTAAAAATTTTATTCGTTATCAGTAGACTCCACAAGCAAATATTTTGTGTAAATAAAAGTCTCTGTAGGCATATACGACTATCAAAAGTTACCAATAGATTTAAAGGCATGATATTACTAGGTTCTATTCCATCACAAATGATAAGACAGGCCCTATGCATAAGCATTAAGACACGGTCTGACCAACAATGCTGGTAGATAAAATAACATTCCATCAACACAAATTGAAATTGTGTTGCCACAGTGTAGATAACTCTGTGAAGGATTTGAAAGGAAATAGTTCCTTGTCGCTGTTTTGCATTGAAGAAAACAGCAGAAGAAAAACCACATACTTGAAGGTATTTCGACAGAAAATTGCAGGGCATGTTGTTTCCGCAGCGACGAAGATGATGTGCTGTACCATAAAAGGACTGTACTAATGACAATAAAGTTAGTTGGATGACTTCTTTACCCTCAGTGGGTCAAAATGTAAATTTATATCGGTCAAAAATTTCTAAAACTGTCTCGTTGCAAAAGTAAATAATTAATATCAGGCAATAATTTAAGAATTGTTATATGAAAAGTTTTCTGAAATATTATTCAATGTATTTAAGCCCTTATGGTGAGGTACGAAGGTTTTACGGCCCTTTAGCAACATGGTCTTAAGAGCTGATGAGAGTAAAATGAGGTGAATGGACAACACAACATACATGCTCGAGACAGGACTTGAACCCAGGACTTCTCACCGTAGACCGGCCCCTAAAGATATGGGTTATCAGAATATCACATATAACATTAATGGAATAATTTCAATAATTTTCTTGCGGAACTGAAGAGTGGATAGTTTTATCTTCAAATTAATTCACATAACTCTGTACATGCCGAATAAATGAAATAATTTACTGTTGTTATATTCAAACTGTCCACTTCATCATGTGTTACGTTCTATCATGGTTAAATGTACAAAAATAATTCGAGACCAAAAGTTAAGATAATTTACATTAACTGAAATAACGGTGTATATCGCATCTTAAAGGCATTACCCGTCATTTCTACTGGTGTTCCGATTATTATATTTTTAAGTCTAAAAATCAGCAAATGTAAAAATATCTCATATTTTATTGGAAAATAGTATTTCGGCGTAGTAACTTTTTCAAAGAGCGTAAAACGCAGTGGTTTTAGAAAATCATTGCTTTTGTAAACAGAGTAAAACGCAATGTCGTCGATTTTTAAATAAGAGAGTATAAAACACAATGGTTTCAGATATTCATACATTTTTAAATAAGAGAGTAAAACGCGATGATTTTACATAACTATACTTATTTAAATAAGAGAGTAAAACACAATGGTTTCAGGTATTCATACATTTTTTAATAAGAGAGTAAAAAGCTATGATTTTACATAACTATAAATATTTAAATAAGAGAATAAAACGCATTGGTTTCAGATATTCATACATTTTTAAATAAGAGAGTAAAACGCGATGATTTTACATTACTATAAATATTTAAATAAGAGAGTAAAACTCAATGGTTTCAGATAGTCAAAAAGTTTTAAATAAGAGAGTAAAATACCATTGTTTTATATAATCATAAATTTTTTAATAAGATAGTACAACGCAATGGTTTTACATAATCATCAAATTTTAAATACGATAGTAAAACGCAATGATTTCCGATAGTGAAAATTTTTAAATAGGATAGTAAAACGCCATGGTTTTATATAATCATCCATTTCAAAGAGAATAAAACGCAGGGATATAATAATCGTCAATTTTTTTAAAAAGAGTAAATCGCGTTGATTTAGACAATCATATAATAAAAAATATTTGCTTTAACTGGTCCATTAATTGCTGGAAACCATACAATTGTGCATAAAAGTAAAAACTATTTCCAACGAAAATGCTAGACGGTTATGCGATATCTGTTCTACTTTAGGTTAAAAAAAATTATTAAAGGAGCAGTACAAACGAGGAGTTAATAGCTTCATTCAAGTAATTTACACATATTTCAAGGTCAGAGCAATAGGATTCAGTGAGTGACTTTGATAATTCGGCATAGCACTTTACAAATATCAACGATTTGAAAACGCGACATGCAATAACATATCACGTGAAACTGTAATGACTAGACTATACCATCGACCAATGTCCGTTGAGCTTTCGGTGAGTTCCTTTCAATTTTTGAACGTTGCACAGCGAAGATAATTCGAAAGGAACATATTTGAAAAGTAGCATGTATTTTTCATAAGTTTTTAAGAAAGGAAATCGTTAGTGAATTGTTTTCGGAAACGAATTTATGCACAAAATTTTCTTCTCCAATTACTTTTAGAGGTGTAATGGGAGTGTGGACTATAAAGTAAGTTTAAATGCTCTTCAACTGAAACGAGAGCCGCATTGGTGAGGAATGTACTTGGGCCCTCTTCACACTTGGCGGATGTGGACCCCTTAAGGGGCCCGCTTGTCCGAAGTCAAGGTCATCCGAGTCCGCTACTCCGCTTCACGAATTTCTGCGAACTCACAAAAAGCAGACGTTCCCCAGAGAGTCTTTCCAAGGTCACGTCACAGAACCTCCAAACGATTCGTCACACTGGACGAACCTTAAACAAAACAAATTTAACTGCACGCCGTAGCAGTAGACAGGCGACAAGGAAGATAGTTCAGTGTAGCCACACTGCATCATCTCTCTTTAAAATGTTTTTCTTAAAAGAAAATTAAAAAAAAAAAAAATTCTTCGAACCTCTTTGGGTCACAGCAAAGAAATCTTTCTTCATTCCAAAAAAAAAAAATGTTACGAAGTGTCATTCAGACTTCTCTTTTTAAAAACCTCTTTAAATTGTGATGTTCGGCTAAGAACCAGTTTATTAATGAAAATTTAGTAGGTCAGGTGATCAGAGTGAGCATTTAAAATAATTTTGCATATGTTGGTTTAACAATTATTTTACAGCCTCCCACATAAAAGTAGGAAGTACATGATACAGCAGTTTTCGAAATCGTCAAACTGCAGCAGTAATTATTTACACTACGCAACAGAAAATACGTACATTTTTAACGTCCTTACAACTTCAAATGACACGTTTATGAAAACGATCCATTTAATCCACGTGACTTTGATGTATATGTCTATAAATAATAGTAAAAGGTACAATAAGTCATATACGTCAAATATACAAGAATATTAACGTAAACGTGTAAAACGGTTTATACAGAACCAATACATAATTTTATTGTGCAGCAAAAGTAATTTTATTTTTACTTCATTTTCTTAAACTTTAAGCAAAAATACATTACATCTTTGCTTTTACACAAAGATTGCTACATAATAAGTACAAGTACTAACTCCAAAAAATTTTCGATAAATTATTGCAAGGACGATGAAACGTTATTTACAACTAACGTATTGATCAAACCAAATTGTTATTTAAAGAAAAATTAATTTGCAGTAGTTCGAATTTACACAAAAGGGTTCTTTGTAGTGACAAATTAAGATGTACTTTAAAAAAAATTGGATAGTAAAATACTAAAGTGAAATTCATTCATCTACTTTCTATCACAGTCCAACAATGCTTCGGGCTATACTACAAGCAAGCGGAGTGTTTTATAAGAAAACCACCGGCTTACAGTATTTCGTTCAGATAAATATGGTGCTCTTTTCTCAATGCATAATTCAATGCCTGACACTGGCACGCAGATCTTAGTTAACTTATCAAATGCATTGATTCATCAACTTCGTCAATTAATGTCCTAGGCCAGGGGGTCTATTCACTAACTTTACGTAGTTACGGTCAGTAACGTTACGTTACGGATCTCTTAACGCCACTTACTTTAACTTGCGATTCACTAAGCACTTCCCCTAACAAATTCTGCCGACTTTAATTTTACGGGTATGTTACTTGGCAACACCGCAGCACGCCCGTCATAATACTGCTCACTGCCACTCGGATCATTGATCGTACATGCAGATATTGCCTCGATGTGGCAGTGAATTATCTCGCGCCGAAAGTAGTTGTTTTGGTTTATATTTCTGTGCCCTGAGTTGTTTACATAGCATGCTACTCGATTTCGGTGAATTAAATTAAATTTTACGTTGGGACTGTAAATTGTGTCTATTTTGAGTTGTGGAATATATAAATAACGATGTTTGTGTTGGAATATGCACAGTGTTATGTTGTAAAACGTGTTTTTACCACATAGAGCGTAGTAGTTTTTAAAAAGTTTGTTCATGTGTGCTGTTTGCCCAACTTATTATGTTCTCGTTTTTATTTTGTGTCTTATAATACTAAGAAACCTATACTTCCTGTACAAATGGTCAAAACATTCCTTTCGTGTACGGATTTGTAGGTAGTGTAAGGTTTTTTTCCTTATAAGGTTATGACAAGTCCTCTATCTATTTACCTTACAGTTAATTTGAGGGCTAATTTAAAAAGCAAGAGAAAATACAGTCGTTGTCTGAGAACACAGTTTGTGCCTCAGTGGAGTTAAACATGCCCGATTCCCAGAGAGCAATAACACGAGGTTTCTTTTAATTATAATTTTAATT
>PNEQ01110359.1:0-25315 GCA_003012365.1 Medauroidea extradentata
TTAACATAAAGAAATGAAAAAAATCATATCAAAACTACGCGTTACTGTCTATGGCCTGTAGCATTTATAACCCGTTACAAAAAATGTTTATGTTAAATAAAAAATTTCAAAATTTAAATTTTTTTTGGTACTTTTAGAAATTTATTTTAAACACAGAAATATTTTATAATGTGTTTGTATATGCTTCAAGCCGTAGACGATGACGTGTAGTTTTGATGAAATTTTTTCCATTTCATTATATTTACTGGTTTTCAAGTTTTGTATGAAGTAAAAATATGCAAATTTTGACTTTGAAGTGACATTACGGGAAAACTAGATGAGCTAATTTTTTTCCGTTAGATATTAATGTTCTCTGAAGTAATGTCTACAAAACTAACACTATTCTATACAAATATAAAATTATGAATTTTTCCCCACTTGAACGCCCTTAAGGACGTTCACGTGGTTGAAGTGCGTAATTTTATATTTGTACGGCATGATATTCGTTTTATAGATGTTACTTGTGACAACATTTTCTAATTATAATTATTATTTAGCTATCATAGTTCTACCATAACGCCGTATCAAAGTCATAATTTGCAAGTTACGGGAATATAGGAATAACAAAACCAAGTGACTTAGCCGAACGAAAAAATTTACACTGAAATTAGATGTTATAGGTTATATGCTAAAATATTTAAAAACACACAATGAAATTCCTTTGTATTTTTAAAATAATCTGACAATGTTGACAATTTACTTCATTTACGGTAATATTTAAACAAAGCAAAACGATTTTGTTGTGTGTTTTTAAATATTTTAGCATATGGCACATAACATCTAATTTCAGTGAAACTTATTACATTCGGCTAAGTCACTTGGTTTTGTTAATCCTACGTTCTTGTAACTTGCACATTCTGACTTAGACATGACGTTACGGTAAAGATATGTAGGCTAAAAAAATTTTACACATGAGAAATGTAGTCACAAGAAACGTCTGTAAGACGAACACCACGTCGTACAAATATAAAATAATGAATTTTTGCCACTTGAACATCCATTAACATGAGAGTTAGGACTCTCTTGCCATACACTCCTCCCAGGTATCGCAGAGGATATTGAGCCGGCGAAACCAGTAGTGTGGGAATACGGTCCAGGTGAGGATCCAGAGAGGGGTAACAGTGAGCCTGACCTCCCCTTTTTTTTCTAAACACTCACAAAGATATAAAATTGTCCTGGAAGCTTTTTTAACTTGAATTAATTATCAGAAATGTTTATAATCAGTGGCGTGTGTGTTTCAAGGAAAGCTGTATTCTAGACGTTAGTACAAATTGATGAGTTATCTATAGGTAGTGGCGGGGCACAAGTGCGATGACACTTCTAACAAGCCACTCTCGGATTTGTACAGTCGTCGAGAAATGCAGCTTACCTTGCAATACACCTACGCCACGCTTGATTTGTTACATATGTTTGTTATAACTTCCTAAATGTGCGATTACTAGAGCCACGATTTTATGGCGAAAAGATTTTTGCAACATTAGGTTTCGATGCGTCATGTGCACACCTGCAGCTCTGCTACATCGTCTGTGGTTGGATGATTTTACCCTCACTGGCCGTGGCAAATTATAGACGTACAGACTCACAATAATCTTATTCTGATTGGAGCAGTCAAATGAGAAACGTGTCTGAACATAGACACGCTGCCAATAACCTTGAAACAGAACTGCCGGTGTGCCCGTGAGTCACTGAAACAAAGTGGGGCAAAAATCTTTTCGCGACAAAATCGTGGCCCTAGTGATTACACAAGGCTCAACCGAAGTCCGGATGCCTACGACGCTATTATCGCTTAGTACAGGTTGTAGTGTTCACCTCACATGCCGTGTGTTGCAGCCACTGACTATTTGTATGATTTTTTCTCTCGTAAACGGCGCGTTCTAGCGACTTGCAAACACGAGGACATTTTTTTGTTACTTAGAATGTACTGTTCAGAAAAGCAACATAATGTTCACAAAACCCAATGGCACAAATTTTGTGGTCAATAAGAGGGTGGCCACCCCTGTTATTATCATGAAGGGGAGAGTTTTAAAGTGTGGTTTCTCCACGGGTTAAAGATCTCGATAACCCTAATCATTGATCGCAAAATTGTATTTATTTTCACGTGGTTTCCCATACAAAAAAAAATTTCAAACTCTATTTTTAAGGGCTAATAACTCCTTTCAAAATAGCGCTAGGTAAAAATTGCTTTATGTAACTATACCTCATTTTTTTAAGGAATCACAATTTCACCATTTGTACTTGTAGTTCAGGAACAACCTGCATAGGCGTGCCTACAGGATGTTTATCGGTATCGTTGTTTTAAATAATTGCCACTATTTTTTGAGCAACACTGAGCGGATTTTAACTAGAAAGCATGGCAGTAAATCACTACGTACCGTAGCGTGGTGTTTCTTTGCACAACTTCGGGGTAACTTTGCCCCACAAGCCTTTGTTATAAGTAAGGTATGCAGCCTCTTAAATTAATGAAGACTTTACCGCCCACCAAATTAATGCTTGGCACTATCTTAGAGTGAACTATTTCTTGGAATCTGCATATTAAATTAAATAAATCGGGTGGTACATTCTTACCCATGAGAGGTGCAAGGTAACTTCGCGGCTTTACAGTACGTAGTTACATTAACGGCGCGGTACTATTTTCATCACCACGGCTTTATTTTTTACTTGTACCAGATATAATTTTTCTTATTTTAGACACAAAATGTGACTTAATTCGGCTCTTATTAAAAATTTTTATCTCTTATAGTTTTCGCGTAATGGCTTGTTAAAGTCAAAATTTGCATGTTTACGTTTTAAGGACTACACTAAAACCAACTGACATACCAAACTGAAAGAAATTCACATTGGTTAAATACACTGCAGGCTACAATGTCACGCCCATGGAAAAAAAATAATATATTTTTTGTATTTCAATAAAAATGCCGAAATCTAAAATGTATCTTTAAAAAATTCAATAATTTTATTAAAAATACAAAAACATTTTATGTTGTGGTTTAACATAGCTGAATTTGTAACCTATCATATCGTTATTCACTGTGAATTTTTTTAGTTTGTTAAGTGAGTTAGTTTTAGCGTCGTCCTTAAAACAAAAAAAAAAGTAAATTTCGGCTTTAACGAGCTATTACGCCAAAAACTATGCAAGATAAAAAAATTTAAGAAAAAATTTAGTCACATTTTGTGTCTTAAACAAGAAATAAATTAACTGATACAAATATAAAAATAAAAACATGATGATGAAAATGGAGGTAGAACGCGCCCTTAATTTAAATTTACCTCCTCCCGAATGAAAGCGTCTACGCACGCTTGTGGCTACAAATCGCAAATCTATGTCCAAGCCAACAAATTGTAATACTAACCCTTCCAAACTAAATGTTGAGATCCGCCCAAGACGCAATCCTTATTTCCTACGTTTCGTGTTCGCAGTGCGAAGGAGGAATTGAAAGTGACCCATACACGGCCCTCGACAAAATCGACAAGAACTTACCGGAACACATCAGAAATTGCGAAGACGAAAAGAAGGTCAATCTGCGTAAGTAAAACCTTTGATTATGGTTAGTTATTTCCGTCCATATAAATCCCGAGGCCGTGGACAAACATGGAATTGCTTCATGGGGAGGGCGCCAATGTTTTATTTTCAATCAAAGTATGCAAATGTCAATACCCCGGATATTTGTAAAATGTGTATGTAGCCTATATATTTATTTGATTGTTTGCTTGTTTATATACACACACACGATTGAACGTAAATGGCTGAAAAGCTTGTGGGAGCAGATAGCCACACTAAATAATGAACAATGAGTACAGGAACCACCCTTCTACTGATAATAGTAGGGGCCGTATAACGTATGCTACGAATGGAACATTGACCTTACGAATTCAGTTCAGATGCATGACGATATGTTTGAAGGAAACAATGTGTGATCACTAGAGGTACGTAAATTTCGCAGATACATTCCAGGTCAGGTTGAACGCCAATTATGTATACTTCATTGTAATGTCTGTGACTTGCTGGTGGCTGTTACGAAACGCGTTTGACTACTGCAAGCCAGTAGTAAATATGGAAATAATGCGAAGTGCTGTCGCTTGCTACCTGCTTGTACGGTTATAAGCCAATAGATAATCGATTGTGGTCAGTGGATGTATAGGACTGACAAGTCTAGGCTGCTGCCAGATGAATCCGGGAAATTGACGTACCTCTAGTGATCACCAATGGATCCCATACGCTGGAAACATTGCGTCACCTCCATTATTTAGCATACATTTCTGTACCTGTACGCCTGTAGCTATTAACCGCAGCGAATAAAGAACGAGAATGACATAAGGTACGATAAATGTACACGTTTCCGAACATGTTCAGATGACCTATTACTGCGACACTAGCACTTTAAGTTAGAGCATTTTGATAATGCCGAGAGGTAGGCGATCCGTGTAGTATGTACACGGTGGCATTCTGCCGGGGACTTCCAGCGATGCACAACCATGCTACCGAGAGGTATATAACACACATGGCAACGAGGAAGGTAGGGGTACTTGTGTGCAACAAATGCTTTATTGTTCCAACTCGCTGAAAAATACAGCAGCTGGGGTTACACTTTGTATTTTCATGCTATCGTGTTTGTACGTACTAAATACGTTCGATAAGTTTTCGAACAGTTATAAACAATCTTACTTTACACCTTGCAAGTTGAAAAGCAGCATGTGTTCAAATTGTCGGACATATACTAATACAGGCACGCACACGACACTTAACCGCCACTTGCACCGCGAGCAGTTCGTCGTTGGGCACATCCACGACAGCAGCGTGCAGTCTGGAAATACATTCCTCGATTACAAAGGTTCCCGATACACAAGTTCCTTAACGAATCTCCACAAGTAGAAGGGATTGAGATCGTTTGACCTTGGTGGCCAGGGTACACATAAAAAATATTTTGCCGTAGTTGCAAAATATTTTGTGGGTATTTATTCAGAAAATTTTTGCTGTGGTCACCAGAAAAGACTTTTAGTTGACACCACTAAAATATTGTAACCTCCCCCTCCCAAAAAAAAAATATTTTCTGGTCATTGCAAAATAACGTTGCAGGAAAACATCCTACAAAACTTTTCTTTCGTTGTACAGGTCCGCACCACCTGATCCATTGCTCTGGACAGGCACGGCAAGCTGCTGCACTGTAATGCACTTGTGCTCCATTATGTTGGTACTACATAACGTGTCACAGAGCTAATGGAACGTCCTCTAGGAGGTCCAGCAGCACCTCGCAAAGAAACACTGCATTCCCAATTCTGGCCAATCCGTCTGGAACCAGATACAGACCTATCAACAGGCTTCCCAGGATATCGCGCCTCATGTTTATGTTCCATGAGACCTGACGACCCCTGGCACCAGCGACGTGCGGATTGCTGTGATGCCAATGATGAGTGTTCTGCCAGTTAAACACATCTTCTTGGGTCAAATGAGTTTCAGTTTCGTTCACCCTCAGGATGTGACGGCTTCCCGTTTTCAGAATATGGCCAAAGGATGAACGAAATTCACAAATGCCCAGTCAATTTAGTATTTATGCGTGACAATACAATGAACTTCGGAAAAATATTTCCTCTAATATGTAATAGTTTGTTAAACATATGAAACGGCCGTCATTATGAAATTATGTACAAATGATAAAACGAAATACGTAAAAACTTTGTATGTAGTATATGTGTACTATGTTTGAATAAATTCCAGAAAAATGTTTCTCTTATTGTCATGTTATGCTAAAATTATAAAAATGGTCACCATTATGAAACTATGAACACAGGATAAACGAAACACACAAAAGTCAAATCTACTTTGAATATGTGTGTGTGTGTATATATATATATATATATATATATATATATATATATATATACAGTATATGTATATGTATGTATGTTTGTGTATATATATATATACGTATGTGTGTGTGTGTGTGTGTGTGCCAAGTTTAACGAATTCCTAAAAAAATATTTCCTAGAATTTGTAATATTATGCTAAAAATATAAAAATGACCGCCAATTTGAAAACATGAAGATACTTTGATCAAAACACACTAAAGTAAAGTAAGATTTGTATCTTTAGGGTAGAATGATATCTTAGAATTTTTTTCCCCGAATTTTATCAAACTAGGTACTCATATATTACTTAACTAACTGACTTAACATTTCTGTACTTAGTTTTAATACTTGCCTAAATTAGTATTATTATTTAATATTCCTAGATGTTAGTACACGATTTTAATTTTAGGATTAATTTGTATCTACATTGAAGTATGAGTAACTACAGCTAACCTCGGCAGTTTAATTTGTGTACTCCATTGTGCCACATTAAGGTGGCCACCTGCCAATAGCCTCTGAGCAGAGTGCAGCGCTTCAGGCGAGACAAGTTTATTCGAAAACGTAATGTGCGTGAGTTACGTCTCTTTGGAAATAGCATTTAAATAGTGTGTATATACTTTTCCGGCCAAGCTTATGTTCTCGCGGATGAAAATAAGGAAAATGGGCGTTCTTGTGGCCTTTTTCTTGCATAATACTGTTGGTTCAGAATATTACCAAAAGTATAGACAACACGCCTTTATATAAAGTGTTACGGAGTACATTGCTCGGTTCACCAATGCATATCTCATAGAAACGAGTTGTCGATGAGAAGACTTGCACGCCAGTTCAGTGAATTACACATAGAGGTTGGGGTGAGGCGTGATGCACATACTGTATCGCACTTAGCTCTTCACACTTCTTAGACTCAAAACACGCAAAAGTTTACCCAGGAGGCTATTGATCATGTTGAATTTTCTTACTTTCTTCCTAATTTGGTCAGATTTATCTGAAATGGTTTCATGAGAGGCTTAACTAATTACTTTGCCATTCGTCACGTACGTTATATTTCAAATATTAAACCATAAATTTAAGCTAATAATAATCTCTCAGCATATAAATAACTCATCGTACAAACATGGTCCAGCAATAGGCCTACTTCTATAAATTGTAACTCGCCCTCATTGCAATAATCATTCAAAAATAACAATACGCACATAATCGTCAAATATAATATCTCTAAAATGTCACAGCCTTTATTTATTTGAAAATGAATAATTTCTACATAATATGTGGCTCAGCTTCTTAAGAGTATGTGGTAAGTAAATAAATGATTAAAACATCAGTTGAAAACTACATTTTACAGTTTTTAAAGTCAATGTAAAGAAACTACAAAACAACAATCCTGATGATTAAATGTGCCAAATTTAAGAGTAAACTCATTCGCCTCAACTAAATGTGTGGGATTTCATCGTCAGAGATTGTTATTCAGAAACACGTAACTAGAGAGAAATTTTTTCTCAGAAAATTGGCAAACACTAATGTCTAGGTTTACTGTTTTTTTTTTTTTGCGAATTGCCTTCGAGAAACGTGCACTATTAAAGGCGCGGTCTACATTAATTTTCAACGTCATATTTTTATTTTTATATTTGTACTTAATATTTTTTTCTCATTTAAGACATAAATTGAGACTAAATTTTGCACTTATGAATTTTTTATCTCTCAATTTTTGCATAATGACTCGTGAACATCAAAATTTGGATTCTACTTTTTTTTTGTACGCCACTAAAACAAACTGACATACCAAACTGAAAAATGTTGTAAACTACAACGTCTTCTGCATAAAAACAAAAACTTAAATATTTTTAATTGAAAAAAAGTCTAAAATTAAAAAGAAAAGAAAATTCTATTATTTTTTTAAACACAAAAAAATCGTTTATATATATATATATATATATATATATATATATATATATATATATATATATATATAGAAGACGATGCAGCCTACCACATCGTTATTCATTGCGATTTCTTTCAGTTAGTATGCTAGTTCGTTTCAGTGGTGTGCAAAAACCGTCATAACGCAAAAACTTTGAGAGATAAAAAAAAATTCATACGAGCAAAAATCACAAATTATGTCTTAAACGAGAAAAAAATATTAGGTACAAAAATTAAATAAGAATATGACGTTGAAAATTGATGTAGACCGCGCCCTTAAATAAATGCTTTTAGCCCTGAATTATGTAACGCACCCCTCTTGAGAGACACATTTCAACTGCATTTACAAAGTGACATACCTTTGTTAGGTCGTACTTTATTCTTATTTTATTTTATTATTTTCAGATGGCTGTATAAAATTTTACAAGAATACACCCGATGCTGTGCCAGAAGGATGCAGAGTAAGTATATGATTCATATGCCTGAGGCCGAAAAAATTAAGAAAACTCCATGAGGTGATCTCTGTCTAGGATTTAAGTGGGTAGTTTCTTGGATATACTGGAATTAACGCTCGTCTCCTCGTAAATAATTATTTTATGAATCAATTTAGACATTCAGAGCCAATGATTACATGCATAACACGTTTTGTAAGTTATTGTGTGTCATCCATAATTACTAATGTAAGACTGAAATTAATAAATATTTAGTTAATAACTAATTATCCTCTCAGAGAGCGCAATATAAATGGAAATAACACACTTGACGTTAAAATAATAGTTAAAAAACATTGAATAATATCTTAGCTAGTTTGTTTTTAATAGGCTAAGTAACATAAAAATTAGGCTACAAACAATTTTAACAAAATCAAATATATCAAAGAAACTACCACCTTAATGTTTCATTGTCACCCAAGTCGTTGACCATTATTCATCATTTCTACTGCTTTTTTCAAGACAAATTGTAGTTTATATTCCTAAACGAGAGCAAATATCCAAAACCTGTTGCACAGTTTTACAAAAATTTGGTTTTACTACGTAGTTTAATTTTTCCTAAACAAATATTTTTTATAATTTTGGCTGATTAATTCTTTAATGAGAACTTCCTTAACTGCATAATTAGCTAAAACCATTGTGTATTTTGTCTTTGAAACAACAGTTAACGTAGTACACGCTGTTTTCAACAAAACCGTGCAAAATTGTTTAAACATCTGCTGTCGTTTAAAATTAAAAAATAATAATTATCTTGAAAAGTAGTATAACTGATAGACCATTAAATATGTGACAACTGGCTCAGACACCCGGGAAACGAAGGAAACGACCGTGGCGTATAGTTGGGAACCATTCCAGATTTCGGGTACCCTAAACGAACGAAAAAATTCAAAATGGCGGGTTTGATAATATAACACGGGTTCACCCTGAATGCAAGTCCATTGCTTTACCCCTGCGATGGTTTTCTCGGCGTTTCCTGGCCGGGAAACGTACAGAACAATTCAGGAAGCTCAATGGTCAAATCACAGAAATAGTGTCCATGGGAAAACCGTCATACAAAAATCCAATTTACTTAAATAATATAAATATCTGCTACGTTTCCATGTATTTTGAAATCTATTTCAAAACATTTACTGTTTAGAAAACGCTCATAGAAACGGGATTCAAATCAGTTAGTCTCAAGATCGTTACACCAAAAATTGGGATCGTAGCAGATTTAGTCAGGTGTAAAATGCCACGTATACGTGAAAAGTATTGAAAAATAATCGAAAGTAAACAAACACTAACTCGGCAGTTGTTTCGGCCTTCAGATTTTCTGTTGACAGGTGCGTATTTGCTATTGTAAAACTTACTGTCGAGCATTAGCAGAAATAAACGGTCAATAGAAGAAGTGTTAGTTTTATTAGAAATCATTAGAGAACGAGTTCTGTTCAAATAAACCATGTTTCACAAGCTAATTACTAGAAGAAAAGTATGTTTCCCTATGAGTCCTATGACTTGTGGTAATTTCTTACTCCCATTTTTCTAGCAAATGAAACCTGAACAATAATTAGTAGACGATCATGAATAACAATAATATTCTTGTATCCATTTCATATACTCTAGCAATTTACTTTACGTGTGTAGTAGGAAAGAAAATAAACAGATGGTTGTATGTATTTATTTTAAGTCAGCCAACATAAATTTCAATAAATTGTATCAACATTACCACACACTAATTTGTCCAGCGAACTGAAATAGACTTTAGTCTGATTCAAAGTTGGCGTGTAGATGGGTATCGTACTTCGTCAGGATTCAATACTCAGTTAGTTTTCAAAACAATATGGAAACGTAGTAATTGACTGGGAAGGTACCCCGAGGATCAGGGGTATCACATCCTGAACTGCAGATTTGCGACTGACTGGGCGCCCGTAGTAAAGATTTTGTTTTGAGTTTACAATTATGGTAGTAAATAAATGCGTTACTATATTGGTTTAAAAATTGGTTGCGATATTTTTAACAAAAACTTTGTTGTAAAATATTATACATTTTGCTAAAAATAATAAATTATTTTAAATAGAATCCTTGCTAAACCAAAGTCTCCTATTTAAGCTTTTTTTTCGTAAAGATTATTTTTTAAAACCTAAAACAGAGCAGTTGTAAAACCAACGCACAGTTTTTTTTTATTTTTTTCCCTAAGTCTAACTATCGCTATATATTTTAAACTCAATAATATCTGCCAACATACTATATTTAAAATAAGTAAGTCTAAATAGTGGAAACAACTCTTTAGTAAATACGTTGCGGTTTTACGATATCTGCTCTTATCTGTTCCTCTCCTTTGTCTTAAAAATTGCTGTACTTTTTTTTTCCAGTGCTTAGCGGCTTGTATCGGCAAGAAGGCTGAAGTGGTAAGTAATTTTTTTTTTAATTTCTTAAATATACATTAGAAAATGTTCTACTGTAACAGTATGTCACCGGGAAGAAAATTACTAGTTATATAAATGAAGGGAAAAAAATAACATTCTGCTGAGACAATCACTTTTATTCACAGAGTGTATGACTGTAACGTTGTAAAACGATTAAACATATTCGTTCACGTAAAGCATAAACAACGATTTTCTAAAGTAATGAAACCTTTGACAAAGGCATGAAGAAAGAGTCTACACCAGTACCATTGGTATATAGTCTGCCCTCGGCAAGACAAGAAAATGTTGGCTTAAAAAATAATAAATAAATAGCATATTGTGAGGGTACCCGAGGGAAGCGTATCGTACCCCGAGTGGAGGTTTGTGACTCGACGGCTTGCATATCCTGATGGATGACACGAACTGACTGGCTTCAATAGTGTGTAGCAGTAACACAGGAACTGACAATGTGATGTTTAGCAGCACAAATCGGAAGTATGTAGGTAACCTATGCGAATTAAGAGTACCAATTAGAGCAAACTATGATAAGAGCAGTAGGTACCCTATACGTATTAATAGAGCAAACGTAGATAAAAACTGGTGCGGTAGGTATGATAATTCTGTTAAAATTATATCAACCAGGTATATAAGCAAAGTGTTCTACTGTAGAAACAATTCAGATAGTTCTGGTAACCAAACCTGAATAGTACTGGTAACCAAACTCGAAAAGTATTGGTAACTAAAACTGAGCATTAACCATATCTGAACAGAGGACTGCCAATAACAAAACCTGAACAGGAATGGTAACCAAACTTGAATGTATCTATCGGTAACCAATCCTGAATAGTAACTATGTATAAATATTAGGATTTCTTGGGGAATTTGTTACTATTTTAACAAAGCTGGTAAAAATATAGTTCAGTAAATTTGTCTTGTTAGTTGTTTTACTCAAATTTGTAAATAATTTTTGACGTTCGAACACCCTGCTGTGGGAAATTACCAAGGAGTGAGAGCAATGCTGACGGCCTGTCTCTATGTGTTACCAAATTGAACGGTGCCATATTGCAACCCGTAAAATTTAATGTCCTATACCAAAGTCTTTTTGTTAAAAAAAAAAATCCCCCTCTCCCTGCTTAAGTACACATTCACTATCTTCGCCTACAATATGTCAGCGTTAATTAGGTCGTGTAACAAAAGAGCAGCGTAATAGACTAGTTCTTTTATAACGTCTTTGGAAATTACACGTTTGTGCGGGCACGAACCTGCAAGAAGTCTCGTTATTTCCTTACGTACCGTGGAGTGTACCATCATAGTATAGTTCTTTGAAATCTGTAATGGCGTAAAATATGCAGTGGTAGTCAACAGAGACGTATTTAAAGGGTTGGAGAGGGGGACGTGACAAAAGGGGAACATTTTCCCTTCTCCACCCAACGAAAACCCAAATTCCAACTGGCAAATGATAAAATTCTCAAAATATAGGAATATAGGAAACCGTTTATCAATGATCTGAGTCGAATGTGCATTGAAACTGCATGCTTTTTATATTTTGTGTTGATTCACTTTCCAAAACTTTTAAGTTGGTCATAGTGTTGCGGGACGTTGACCCTGACAGAAGAATATTATGTGTGCTCCCCTAACCCTCATCAACTCCTTTTTTCAATGAGTTCAAATTTCGACTATGGTAGCCATTCATTCATGCATGTACAGGTTGATCATAAAATATTACCCCAACAAAACCAAACAACCCACAACTTTGGTAGGAACAATTAAGTTTTTTTTACCACATCTTCATAAATGTTCAATGTGACCACCACCGCAGCCCGAACTATATCTACGAGATACGCGAACTCATCCGATACTCTCGTCACCATATCTGGTGTTAGGGTTTGGATTGCGTTCGCAATTCTCGTTTTGAGGTCAGCATTGGTAACCGGCAATAGTGGACGAAACACGCGCTGACCCCACAGGAAAAAAATAATCGCACAGTGAAAGATTTGGCCTCTTGGAGGGCCCGTGATGAAGAACCCGGTCAACAGCTGCTCCACGACCAGTCCAGAGTTGCGGCAATCTAAAGTTTGAAGTGAAGAGAAGAGATTTTGGTCAGCACTTAACATCTAGTTCTTTAGCGCTGATGAGGAGTGAAATGATGTGAGTATGGAGAAGCGCCTTGAATGAAGGGGCGGGGGAAGCGGGAGATCCCCGAGAAAACCCGCCGACCAGCGGCATCGTCCGGCACGATTTCCACATGTTAAAATCGAGACCGACCACGCCAGGAATCGAACCCTGATCGCTTTGGTGGGAGGTGAATGCTCTAGCAACTGCGCCAACCGCGATCCTGCAGTCTAATATGATGACAAGAATGTGGAACGAGTTCTTGTAGGCTATGTCGTAGATATGGTTCGGTCTGAGTGTGTTGTAGTCACATTGAATATTTTTGAAGAGTAGTAAAGAAACTTCCTTGTTCCACGGTTCTTTTGACTGATCAACCAAGGATCTGGGTTGTCTGGTTTTGGTACTGTAGACATTCAGTGTCGGGGGAATTCTTTTCTGATCACGCATGCAAACAGCTTTCCGCATGCGGCGACTTTCACACGTACGTGCAGACGTAAGGGCGGAACTGTATTGTCCAGTATTTGTAACGTGCACCCGTAGTGACACGGGAACAACATCGTCGCAGAAAAGTTTATGTGTCGATCCAAGCGTAGGGCATAGCTGTGTTATCACTTACAGCTCGATTGAAAATTAAACATTTACGAAATAAATAAGTGTATAAAATATGTTGCCACTTACTTACAATCTTAGCTGAAATTTTCTCACAATGCCCAGGTATACAGAAAATTTCAGATGATTTAGTTACATGTCTGTAGAGCTACATAAAGGCAGTGTTTTATTTCAAAGAATTTAGCTTCACAAGTTATTATTTTTGAAAGATGTATTCTGTTGTAAATTGATTTCTTCATTAGCTGGCGTTTTAACTCACGCATATAACTTGAAATAGGTACTCTTATTAATCAACTCTGGCACAAATAGATTTACATTCCATTTTAATATACCGATATCACATTTAATAAATAAATTATACCTCTGCTCGACTAACAGATGAATGAAAAAGTGAGTACAAATGTTTGATCGTTATACAAACCTGTGACTTTAAATTTTCGCATTAATGGTAGCCCTGAAAAAATTAGTTTAATTTCGATACATTTCGAATAATAAATATCCACATGCCGTTTAAGGCCATGATCACTTGTTTACACTTTTTTATCGATATTAATTTTTTATATCTAGACGTAAGCAGATATCAAACATATGCCTGGCAGTTTTGTTAAAAATCTTCTTCTCCACGTTGGTTTATTTTTTCAATGCAGTAAATATTGTTACTTTAGATAATTATGTAATGAACGAAATTCTGGTTAGTTGGTATTTTAAACGAAACCATATAGTTTCTAGTTAAAAAAAAGTTATCACTGCAAAAGCCATTTTAAACAAAACTGCTAATCATATTTTCGATATCTGCTCTCGTTTAAACTTAAAATAAAAAAATAATTATCACAAAAAACAGTAGAAAGAAGAGAGCATGGTCTTAATATTTACTCACAGTTGACAATTATGGAAAATAAAACTAGTATAATACTGTCTCAAAGTGTGTGTGTGTGTGTGTGCACGCGCGCGCATGTGTGTGTGCGTGTGTGAGATAAATAATTTCAGCCATAAGATAAAGATGAACTATTTTTTTTTTCATTCCAGCTAGACGAGAATGGCATCATTAACATGGAGAAAGTGAAAAAGATGATTGACGACATTAAAGACGAAAATCTTAGGACATGCGGGCAGAAGCTTTACGGAGAATGTAAAATTGCTCGTAAGTATATTTTATTTTGATAAAGTGTATATCGTATGAAGAGGATACTCAAGGGCCAGTGTATCGTAGCCCGAATAGGAAGATCCCAAAATTAAACACGCCGGTCAGTAACGGCACGATTCCAACATGCTAACCAACTTCACATATTCCCTCACAGAACTAAAAACTCCTCACTAAGCCCCTACCATTCTGGTATAAAATTGATAAACTACCAACATCCATAAAAACAATAAGTAATCATAATATTTTAAAAACAAATCTTAATAGTTATCTCTTGAACAAGTCATTTTATTCTGTTGAGGAATATCTGAATACCTTATAACTAGAGCCACGCAAAATTCGCGTCATCATTTGGTAGCAGTCTAAACTTCAATTTCCTACACATAACTGAGCATAATCTGCGATTCAATTGGGCTCGAACTTTTATATGTTGTCACTTACGTGTATGGGCGTTATGGCTTTGCAGTTATTGTTTACGTTATTGTTATTGGTCTATCTACCGTGTAAGCATTCTCCGCGGCAAGCCACGACAATATCGGCCAGCGGTAGACGTCGAACGAGCCTATAGTCACTTGGAGTCTAGTCAGCTGTCAGAAAATAATGCGAAATTTGCGTGTCTCTACTCATAACTAGGGGTACGAGTATTTCGCGTATTCATCTGGCAACAGCGTAGACTTCTCAGACCTATACACACACTGGCCAAAGTCAAATATATATTGGCTTCTAACCGTAACACGTGTTACCACCACGACTTGTTTTCTTATTTATCACAGGCTTGCAGTCGTCAAAGATGTGTTAAAACAGGTGTCGTCTAATCACAGAAGGGTCAGTGAAGTACACGTTATTGGCATTCAACCTGACCGAGAATCATAACGCGAAATAATCGTGCCTCTACTCATAACTATTGTGATACGGGATACCTTAAAATAATACTACTGTTGTCTTGAACCTGCATAAATTTTAACATAATGAATTCATAACCATTATAACAATATGAGAAATCAATACCGTGTATGTTCTTGTATATAATATATTTAAATTTGAAACTGTTATATGTTTGTATATAGCTTGACAAGTTCAAACCCAGTCAGTACTGGGTGTACATAGGACATAGAATAAATATATAAATAAATCCGGGGACAGACCCCACCGGGAATCTAACCCGTCTTAACGGAAGGCGAGTGGTCTGAACACTCGGACGATGCGGCCGCTGTTGTTTTGATGAGCCCCAGTCTTGAAAAAGAGACGTGGACTCGAAATTCAGCTAATATCGATAGCTTTTTAGCTGCTTTGACACTTTTAGGCCACGGATTCCTATTCGTGCTGTTCTTTTCAAGTTAACATTTTTAAATCCTAAAGGAAACAGATGTTGCAAAACCGTTTCACATAAGTGTTGGAAATTGTTTGTACTATGTATCTTAGTTTTATTTTTCAAAACTGAAGTTTCTATAATATAATTTAATTTTCTTGAAGTCAATAATAGCCAAAATTATAAATAACGTACCATTTGAGAAAAAAATCAAATAGTGCAAACAATTTCCAACATTTCAATGCAACGGTTCCTTTGAAAAGGTTCGCTACTATCACAGTGTTAATTAGTTAATAAAATTAAAAACAGCTTGGAGTTAAAGCCTTGCTACTAATGAATCACGACTGAAGGCCTGCTATATTATGACGGTGAGACTGTTGCTGTCGAGTCAATTCTTTCGTATTTTCCTTTTTTTTTTTTATTACATTATCTTGATAGAAAGGATGCCGTAAATATTTTCAAATAAGTTCGATACGAATCGTGATGCACGCGAATGAAAACTTTCCATTTAAATTGAAGTTAATTATTTATATTTATTCGTTACTTCGCAATCACTGGTAAGTTTGATTTTCAAATTGAAATGTATGTTCTTATGCTTAAATTACACCTTTTATTACTTTAAAAATGTAAAACGTAAAAATGTCCTTTACCGCAAAAAAATGCGCGTTGTGACATGGCAAGTGTTTTCGGGATACGAACACAAACAAACCACATTTTCTTTTGTTATACGTTGTCGCTTCCAGTAAACGTAAAGTGTAGCCGGCTGAAGTCGCATTCAGGCAATTCGCCGACCGAGATGTATTGCACATAGAGGCGAAGTAGCACTCGGTGCACAAGCGAATGTAGCCTTCATCGCTACCATGTTCACGGTCATCAGGAGTGAATAAAAGTTCCGACGACCTACTTAAGATTCCACTATACGCCTGATGTACAAAGTCTTTGTTTTAAAGCCGTAATATTTGTTATAGAGTATTTAAAAAAATGTTTGTTTGAAGAACCAATTTAACGTATGTGTTCTGTAACATGTTTGCACTAAATTTGTTTTATGCGTTAAATTTAAATCGTAAACAGTGATAGAAAAAAATGGATACTTATTTTTTTCTACCATTGTTTACAAATTGCATTTTCTAAGTAATGCAAATTTAGGGCAGAAATGTTAAAGAACACATACATTAAATTGGTTCTTCAAACAAACATGTTTGATTATACTCTATAACAAATATTACGGAATTAAACCAAAGACTTTGTACATTAGGTGTAGAGAGGAAACTTAAGGTCATGCTTGGTAGTTTTACAATTATTTTGACAATTTTTTAACGCAAACCTCATATCGATAATGAAGAATCACTAGATTGTTATTACGACACAAATGTGTCTATTCGTGGTCAATTTCTTTCGTGGCAATAAATTCCATAGTTTCTCTTTCGCACCCAATATATCACAAATGTTATGTAAACAAGCCGAAATAAATTGGAATATTCCTTTGTAGGTGAACAGTGAACTATAAAAAAAAAAATTCTACGAAAATTTCTGCATTGTACGATTTCACAGTGTCGAATTTTTCAAAGCATTTTGTTCAAAATTATTCGAGATTTTGTACGAACAGGGATATAGTAAATGAATGAGTGAAATACTGACCTTTACGTCTCAGCAACAGCGATTTCAATAGACAGTGACATGCAACTTCAAACGAAGACAGGAATTATCAGAGGAGTAGACCATGGCCTAGAAACATTCTGAGGAACCTTGGAAAACAGAATTCAGGATTGCTGGAGTCAATAGGATCCGGCTCCTCCAGAACGCTAAAACATACGCCGTGTAGGTACATGCAGTTATGCTTACGTAGCTGGCGCATGGACGGTGTAATTTTCATCACCATTTTTTTTATCGGTACCAGATTTTTTTTCTTATTTTAGACACAAAATGTGACTAAATTTGGCACTTATTAAATATTTTTATTTCTCATAGTTTTCGCGTTATTGCTTGTTAACGCCATATTTTGCATGTTTCCGTTTTAAAACCAACTGATATACAAAACTCAAAAAAATCACAGTGGATAAAGACATTGCAGGCTACAGTGTTACGTTAATAAATATAAAGAATAGAAATTATTTGTATTTTTTTAAAAATTCTCAAACTGAAAATAAAAATTTTAAAAATTCAATAGTGTGTGTAAAGCCTTTTTTTTTTTTTTTTTTTTTTTTTACGGGAGACCGCTTAACTTATTCACATTCCGTTTGCCTACAAATAGAACAGATATATCAAACCATACTTCTATAATCGTAACAAATTTTTTTTTAGAGGGGCCTCTCAAATTGGCTAAAAACTGCTAATTTTTAGACTGCTTTAACACAGAAAATGCCACCCGTATTCGGTAAACTCAAAATAAGAAGCATGCGTTGGCCTCCGCTACACACTATCCACAAATAAAATTGAAAGGTCACCTCTTCAAGTCCCACAGGAAAAATACTACTACGAAAACACTGCACGCCCGTTCAACGCACTGTGAATAGAGGCGATATGCTTCTCGTCAAGCGTGGTACTCTGGCCCTTATTCGTTAGCTGTATCCGTGCTTCAGACGCGGAAATTTGAAACCTGAGCATAGGCCTCCTAATTCCTTACCCAGTTGGTAGAAGTGTATTACAAAGGAAAGTGCAGGTGCCAATTAATGTGACTCGTATGTGATCTGTTATAGCCAAAGGTGTGGGGGAGTGCAGTGATATCAACAGCCTGCTGATCTGCTTCATGTTACACAAAAATGTATGTATATATATATTTATTTAGGGACTGGAAAATTTCGCGAATTCAATGACCTGCAGGCCAGAATCCATTGTACTATGCATACTCAAGCCACGACTATGTATCAACTAGCTGCTACTCAGTGGAACAGTAGACAATGAACGAATAGACGGGGCTTGAATATGCATAGTACAATGGATTCTAGCCTACAGGTCATTGAATTCGCGAAATTTTCCAATTCCTAGGAAAAATCAATCATGTAAAAGGATTTTTTTTATTTTTAATCATATGTGGTAGTTGACGGCCTCAGGAGATACACCTGGTGCAAAGACAATAACCAGTCCTGAGCTTGAGTAGGTAGCATTAAATTTCAACCTACCTTGCTGGAAATCGAACCCGGGAGTCTAGTCCACTGGTCAGGAATTCTAGTCACTTAGCACACACATACACACACACACACACACACACATATATATATATATATATATATATATATATATATATATATATATATATATATATATATATATATATATATATATATGTGTGTGTGTGTGTGTGTGTGTATCTTGTGAGGGTTACAGAGGGGGTCAGAAGCTCAAGTGCGCTTGTTCAAGACGGGTCACATGTAAGGTTACGTAGGGTATATTACATGGGAATGATAGGTTTCTTTTATTTATTGTCACTCAATTTTCCAGAAATGCGAAATACTTTTGTTTTCTCGAGATCTTGACGTACAATTTAGTAACATGAAAAATTTATCGAATATTAACGGGATTCGAACCCACGACCTCCAGGCAGACACTTTAACAATTGCACCACAGTGACAAGAGAGCCAAGTGGCTGGAATGTAAAAAAAAAAGTGGGATGGCAAACTTTTCTCCGTATATGTAGGTGCATTGTGACCAATAAGACGTCAGAACTATCGGTGGTTCGGGATAAAGTCAGCACTTTTGAAAGCCTAGTCACTTATTTCTTTCCAGATAATTTGTTTTCTCCTGTTACTTTTTTATATAAACATAGCCCTCTTAAAATTCATCAAATTTTACATATAGATTGTACCCTACTCAAAAGTGAACATCCGAAATCAAAATGAACAATATTTTAAAATAATTATTCTAGACGAGGTGTTCTTCAAAACTATGAAATTTATCGCGGTAATGATACAGTTTTGTTCGCCGTTTTATGCCGTTGCCAACTGCATAGCTAAAAATGTCAGGGCCAGGTTTTGAAGTACACCTTCGAGTCACGACAAAAACGGTTCAAATTCTCGGTTAGCTTGACATTAATTTAGAATGAACGTTTAGCGTAATTACACACATTGCGCTAGTATTGTTACCAAATAAAATTTGACTTTCTTCTGTAATGAGTCAAACGTCACTAGTTATGTACCTTACGTCACGCCTCATTTGACATGGTGCTATTCTTACGTCTTACTGCCTAAGGCAAGCATATCCAAGGGAGGGTAAAAGTGATCTGTTTGTGACTGTAAGAATACTTTCTTGACTTGGCTACAACATAGCATTTTTTAAAGTACATTTTTGGTCATTGCAATACATTTTGTAATGGAGAATGTTAAAAATTTTAACGTCTAGATTCCTTTGTTTGTTTGTAAGACAATTTTTTTAAAATCCTTTCATTCATTATTATGTTTTATCTACGCAATAATAAACAGGCAACCAAATAAAATGTGTGAAACTCGGGAAAACTAACAGTTTAGTTGATTTTATTTTGAAACTGCAGCAGTATAATCAGGAAGTTTACTATTGTAATCTATATTTTCAAATTAATGTAACATTGCAGCTTTGGTGTTCTTTGATTTTAACCTGAAACACCAAATATGGATATATGAATACTGTCTTGGTTAACTGTACGTACGTTTATGTAGTTTTACTTCAAATCTCATTAGTTAATAGTCGATATTATGTCAGAAAAAACCGTAGATCTTAACACGGGCTAACAAAATTACTCAGGTAACAGGTAAAGTCATTTTACATTAAGTGATATTCAGCGATATGCACAGTAAAAGTCATAAAAATATGTCATTGTGTAAATAAAAAACAATCTTAAAATTATTTTGCAGAAACACGACACCTGCAGCTCATTCTGAAGGCATCAACAGTTTTCTTCAGTTGTTTAGAACTGAAACCAGTGAGTAATCGGGGCTAGTTGGAATTCTGTGCATTCAAGTTTGCTATTTGTCAGTACCTGTTATAAAATATGTAAAAGGAATGCCAAGATATAAATAAAATGTATGAGGGAAGTCTGTGTTCCTTTTTTTTATATGATAGTCACCTTTCACCTCTTATTCTCATTTGATTTGCAGTTCACCAAGAGTTGAATATAATTATATCATCAGCAAGTGTCAATAAGCAAACATACTCTTAACACAAATTTCTGGACTGAATTTCTAGAAAAAAAAAATCAAGCTTAGCGGCACTCTTGGTGATTAGACCCTGCACTAAATGAGAAAACTGTATCTCAGACAAGTTGGCGACATTGCGGTTAAAATATTTCAACAAAACGTACGAAAAATCCTGATGTGTTATAAAATATAAAATAACAAAAACAATGGCTTGATTGCTTACAATAAAAGTGGACACCAAATTTCAAAATGCTTTTCCTAGTATTGATGGCATAAGAATTTGAGGAGATGAGAGAAGTTTTGCGTTGGTAAACGCCAGGTAAACTTTGATGGAAAGAGTTGCAACGACACTACATAAATATTTAAATAAGTGAAGATAACAAGTGTGTGTGTACACACACACATATGTATATAGTCTATATGTATATACACATATAGACACACACTATATAAAACAACCAAAATATTTCCCTCACTAAGTAGGAATTGTTTCGTTCACAGCCAAACTTGGCACGTCTCTTAAAATGCTAGGTTTGTGTAGGGTCCTCTGTGGCCTCTCGCTTACCACCAAGGCGATCCGGGTTCGATTCCCGGCGGGATCGGTCCCCGGATTTTCGCATACGTGAGAATCGTGCCGGACGATGCCGTTGGTAGACGGGTTTTCTCGGGAATCTCCCGTTCCCCCGGACCTTTCAACCGTACTCACCTCATGTCACCCGTCACCAGCGCTGAAGAACTCGATGTTAAGCATTGGCCAAAATCACTCACTCTCGCTCTGAGCCATTTGCCTGCCTCTCATATTATTAAGTGTGTAGTTTCCTAAATATATTGTATTTATACTCGTATCATCGTGTCAGGAGAGTAAGGTTGGCAACAGGCTAACCCGAGAAAGGAAGTTAGAAGAAAGGCGGTTGGTGTTCGTGGTAGGCGATTACCGAGGCATCTAACGTAGAAAGTGTGTGTGATAATAAAACAAGTTAATACTTTATATTCTAGTCCATCTTATTTACAATACACCTCGTAACTAATTTTTATGAATAAATCTTGACCTTCAGAGCCAATCATTACCTGCAAGAGCACTTGATTTCTGAAAGTTAAAGTGATCTTACTGTCGTCCATAATTTCTGATGTGATACTGAAATCACTATAGGCCTTTAATTAGTTGGTCACTTTTTACGATATCACAGATCAAAAGCAATTACTGTAAACAAAATTGACTTTTAAGTAACTGTTGAGACATCCTAAAATGCCTTACTTAGTTTTGTTTTCAAAAATTAATATAACATTTATGTAACAACTAATTTTAATAATAATCCCAAGATTTTAAGCAAATATCACCTTAACGTCAGCGATATTAGATGCGATAATTACAGGTCTCTGTGAATAGAATACTTGAATTTTGATCTGAAAATAATTTTAACATCCGTACACCTCTGCATGAGAGGTTTTCAAACAGCAAAATTGCTTTCAAATTAAAATATAGCTTTTTTTTTTAGATTATGTTATTTTATATTTATAAGTTGAGAAATACACTTAAAATCGACAAATAACTTAACATCAAAATTTAAAAACAAGAAACGTGAAAATGTACTTATACAAAAAAATTTATCTTTATATTTTAATTTTAGTAAGCAGGCTTGTGAAATCAGTTTGCTGCAAGCTTAATTTTAGTAAGCAGGCTTGTGAAATCAGTTTGCTGCAAGTTTGCAGAATTGCTATGGCAAGCAAATATCAAGCTCTCACTGCTGTCCTTACTTTCAAGGCAAGCTTGAATCAAACTTGCAGTAAGTTTAATTAGTGACAATTTGTTAATGTCCCGCAAGCTTGCTGAACATTTTCTGGCGTACCATTTCATGCTTGCTACAAGCTTATTGAGCTATTTTAGCAAGTTTCTCACAGGCAAGCTTATTTTAGATGGAATATAATCTCCTAATGACAGTGATATTTAAGTGCGATTATGCAAAACAATAATTGAGACAGTGTAATGAAATGACAATGTAGTATTTACTCATGTTTTTCAGACGGCATGGGGGCTTGCGGTCTCTTTTCATCCTATTTTAGTGATATAATTTATTCAAAGGTCACAAATATATAATCTACTAAAGTTGTGCCAATGTTATTACAGTATCCTACCACTGATAGTAAATCTCTAACATTTTAATCCTAATTAAACTGGCAGTTTATTTTTAACTGGCTGTGCCACAGTACAGTCGATTAAAAATCACAATTTTCTTACTAACCAAGTGAGGCCAATAATTTCTGTTAAACTTTCCAGCCTTGAAAATGAAGTTTCACATCAGACATATATAAAAACCAAGTCAAAAGTTTTGATATAACTGTTAGATGTTTCCCCAAATACGTGAATGAGTTAGCTGACTTTTGAGAAAATATTTGTTGTTCAGAAGTACATTGTTTCTTTGGAAGTATGTCAAGTTTTTTCATGGTCGCTTGACTGATTTTGTACCTTTAAATACAGTAAATGACGGCAACTAATTATTTGTAGTCGAAAGTTTTTAATTATTACCTCAAATGAACGAAAAAAAAAATACGTTTCGATTAGTTAAGTATGTAATACAACTATTGTTGCTTTCATCTAAAATAGTTTTATAGTTGCTCATATTTCAAGGAAAGCAAATATTTTTAGGAACACATGTACAAGGTACAATAATTCGCCCAAACTTTCTATACCTATGATGTAAGATTTAATTACACAGTCCAGAACCTTTTATCAAGCAAATAGTAGGGTTCTATTGTATCCTTATTTACAAAGGTTTTTATGAAGAAAGGAGAATGAAAACGATTGTAACTGTGATGGGCTAAACAAAACTGGGTTGAAACATCTAGTCAATTACCTTATTAGAAATAAAAAGGCAACACTTAAAGTCGTATTTAGCAAACAACAGCTTAACACAATTAATAAAAATGGTTAAAAATTAAATCACGTCCTGAGATCATTAGGTGAGAGTACATATAATAAAAAAAAAAACTATGTATAACAGCTCAGTCAATTAAGAGGGAAATATTTCAACACCAGGGTTAGTTCTACAACAGGCCAGAAAGCACAATGGTATTAGTCTGACAAATGACAATTTCCGCCGTTAGTTGCACTGGTGTCTATGCGGTCAACTTTGTTTATGTGAATTCTACTACAGGTAATAAAGATCTATGTTAATAAAAGTTTGGCAAGAGACAATTTCTGTCGCTTGTTGCTCTGGTATTAGTAACAGGTGTAAACTGACCAATCACAGAGCTTTCGTGAACATAAAGTTACATGAAGTTGATAACCGAAGAGCCAAAATTTGTTTGTTTTTTCACTTTAATATTAAATTAAATGACTTCTCTCTTTGCAAGCTTAATTAAATTTCATTTTACTACGGTCTCGTATTTCATTAGACCTGTTAGCTACAGCAGTGCCACTGGCAGCAGAAATTTTCCCTGTGCAAAACTCTCCCACAGGAAAACACATTTTCTTTCTAACCTGAAGTAGAGTTAGGCTAACCCTAACTTCATACTGACACTTGTGGGGAGAATTTCGGCAATGTTCGGTGTGGCGGCGCACCACTGCTGTATGCAGAAGCGATGCGCACCTGACAGCCTGTCAGTGCAAGACAGCACAGTGTGGCGCTGTACATCCCTGACCGGCCAGACGACCGCTAACAGTTTGCCACCCCCAGGCACATTCCATTGTCCAGGCAGGACAAGGGATTACTGGGGTCGCCCAGCGAGACCACACCTCAACCAGTAGAAGGCAGTCTCTCCCGGTCCCGGTACGCTGAACAGAACAGTTTGCATGCGTCCAGCTAGTGCGGTCTTGTGAATGTGTAGATGTATATATTGTATATATTGTGTAAATACATGGCTCGTGTCCAGCAAACGTGGTGTACTGAATATGCCCTCACGTCCTCGCTAAAGTGGTGACCCCGACGTGATCGGGCAACGCGAACGCCGCGTCGCGCAGGAAACGAGGACCGCGCGTCTTTACTGCGCGAGCAGTACCAGGTCAAGGCAGTGCGCGCGCACCCGAGTAGTGGAAGCACGAGCGTTCTGATAAACACCGATATTTCGTTGCTCGCTTCCGCGATTCGCGGCGATACAAATAGTAGGAACTACTGAGTTCTGCACCACTTAGTTCGTCCGCGCCATACTACCGCGTGTAGCAACACCTGTGTTCGTGGCGTGACCCTACCGATACTTGGACACTTCCAGAGACATGACCGACACCGCACCACCTATTGTGTCCATCGACCGCGTCGCAGTGCGGATTCCGCCGTTCTGGGCTGTAGATCCAGAGTTATGGTTTGCTCAGGTGGAAAACCAATTCGCGCTTGCCGGGATAACTGCCGACCAAACAAAATTCAGTTATG
>PNEQ01110360.1:0-25315 GCA_003012365.1 Medauroidea extradentata
TTTCTGTGATCATGCTGCTGCTGGTGACTCTGCTGCTGTTACTGTGATTTTGCTGATGCTGTTTCTGTGATCATGCTGCTGCTGGTGACTCTGCTGCTGTTACTGTGATTTTGCTGATGCTCTTACTGTGATCATGCTGCTGCTGGTGACTCTGCTGCTGTTACTGTGATTTTGCTGATGCTCTTACTGTGATCATGTTGCTGCTGGTGACTCTGCTGCTGTTACTGTGATTTTGCTGATGCTCTTACTATGATCATGCTGCTGCTGGTGGCTCTGCTGCTGTTACTGTGATTTTGCTGATGCTGTTACTGTGATCTTGCTGCTGCTGGTGATTCTGCTGCTGTCGTGATTTTGCAGCTGCTCTTACTGTGATTTTGCAGCTGCTCTTACTGTGATTTTGCTGCTGCTCTTACTGTGATCTTGCTGCTGCTGGTGATTCAGCTGGTGATGATTCTGCTGCTGTCACTGAGGATAGTTGCTTTTGCTATGGTTGGAAAGCGGTTGATTCTTTTGATGTAGATAATTTGAGTGTGGGAGAATATATTAATGTTAGGTCTGCAATTTTGGACAATACCAGCAGATTTTTCGTCTAATTTTTATTGTAACCGAAATTCATATTTCAACAACCCATTATCCTTAATATCAATTTTTTATATTTTAAATTTTTTAAGTTGTCTATTTTGAATGACAGCATGAAATAAATGAATACAGATTTTGTGTCATAGTTAATGAATTCTGAACCATATGTAGCAAAATTTTGTATTTTGGTAGTTTATCAGCCAAGATTTTAATTAAGTGGAGTTTTTTGTTTGAAATATGCCAGTTTGAAAATAGTGTAACAGTGATAAAGATTTTTTTATTTATGAAATTACTTGACCGATGAAACCAAATTATATAGTTTAATACTTTATTTAGGTCTGCAATTTTTGTAACATTTCTTGTTGTAGGCCCACTATTTTTAAAGACAATATGACAGGAATAAATGAAAATGTGTATGGTTTTTCAAGGCCTACTTTACATGTTGGCAACAAACAGTTGGAAATAAAATTTCCTGATTTTCCCCACCAAAATAGAGAGTTTATCCTGACCAAATGAATCATTTTTTCACAAAAAATTTGATCCTTTTAAAAGAAACCATTTTTTATTCAATTTATTGTACATTGCACATAGTATAAATTTAATGCACTATAAAGTATAACATTTCTGTCAAATTTTCATATCTTAGAAAACACTAATAAAGTATGTGTGTTACTTTTTTTTTTTTCAACTTCAGATGGGCTGTAAAAATGGAAATGAATTGTTAAATGATTGTACTGTCAAAAAATATGCACGTCTTTCAGCTACATTTTCAACATAATTGCAACACAGATTGAGTTACTTGTCGTACTGGTGCACCAGCTATCTAATACAATACCCTCTTGAAAGGAAGATGCCATGTTCCTATTGAACCTTGTTTGTTTAAACATTTAGGGTGTATATTGCATATGACGTGCCTCAAATGTTGTGAGTGCAGTTTTGTTTATTCATGGGATGCCCATGTAATGATAGCAAGCGAATTGGAAAACACCATGATTGTTAACCTCCTTCCCATTACCACATTCAGTAGTGGCCACTTTCTTTGTGGAGGGTATTGGAAAGCTGTTGCACTGGTACATGGAGTGTCTTAATTTGCTTGGTGATTATGTAGAAAAGAAGCTGTATTTATATTTTGACAGTTAAAGTCATTTACATTTCATTCTCTTTCCTAAACAGTCCATTGGAGATTGAAAAAAAAAAACCTAATAGTTAACACACTATCAACAACATATTATTTTTACAAGTGTAAGAGATTTAATAAAATCAAAATTTCAACTGATAGTTACAGCACTTAAGTAATACATTTTAATTCATGACAAAATTTTAGAGTATTACCAATTTTATGGCTTCTAACATTGTGCAAATTTAATGTATAAACTTCATGTGTAAAAAATCTTTCCTTAGAAAACATTCACTAAATAGTTTACTCAGTATTAACACTTTATTTTGTGAACTCTATTCTCTGTTCAATCTTAACTGAGTTCTGAAGTAAACTAACAACATTGTTTCTTTATACAGTATCTCCTCAACTTCTAATTGACTCAATTTGTGCTGCACACCTAAGTACTGTTTCTAACCAACAAAATTGTGTACAGTTAGTATAGTAAAAAACAACAATGCACTAGTAAAAAAAAACAATATGGTGTGAAAATTTCATACATGTTATTGATCTACATAGTTGAAATTTATTTAAAAACTTCAGAAAATAATGGTTTCATGTACAATTTCTGTATATGCCAATAATCATGTGTAATTATCAAGCCATGTATTTTAATAAAGAGTCAAAAATTCTGGCACTGATGTAACAACATTTTGGTACTCTATGCAGGAATATTTGTTAACTAAAAGGAAATGGCAAAAACTTAGTTTTAAGCACTCTTGGATTACTTTGTACTTAACTTTTTGGAAAATCACATTTTGTTGATCACAAACCTGTCGATATTTCATGTGACAGTATCTTGAGACACAATAAAAATGTGACACTTTAATTTGTGATGTATAGCCATTACCACAGTTAATTTAATGTTTTGGATATATAGTGAACCCTCGATAACACGGACCTCGATGTGCCGGACTTAGGATAACTCAGACAGAATTTTTAAAAAAATTTTAATAATTTTTTATTAATTATTTTTTGGTTAAAAGACATAAAAAAAGTTTCTGCTGGATTTAAATTCATCACATATTTTAGAACAGTATTAAACTTTATAACGTAATCGTCCATCGCTACTTAGCCTTTGATAATCCCACAGTAAATATCTGGCAAGTTCCGTGTTATAAAATGTTGCTAGCGAGGCGCGCGAGTAAAGATGCAATGCAGCAGGCCGATCTCTCACTTCTATATCTTTCCTCCGTCTTGGTCCTGCGACCCAGGCACGCACGTGTGTCGTAAACAAACATTTCAGTGTGATGCTTGTGAAATGACGGTAACTACGGGTTACAATGACACATAAACGGTAAATTATTTTGTTCTGGTATTTACAATAAATTCAGGGTTGCAAAACAAATTGTCCCGGACATTAAAAAGAATAATTAAAAATCATGGCTTTGAATTACGATGTAGAAAAATTGGTGAGAAGGTTTTATACCCCTTTAACAACAATGTTTTCAAGAGCCGATGAGGGTGGTGAAAGAACAACACAACATCCATGCCCCAGCCGGACACGATGAGTCACGCTCGCTGGTTTATGATGCTCTGTTGATAACGTAATGGCGTCTGGAGGGTTGTAACGTTTTAAGCGTGAATCGGATTTGTTTATAAACTACTTCACGGGTAATAATAGCGTACATGTAATGGACCGAAAATGTAAACGTCTTATGCGGGATAATTTTAAACGATTTTCATTGAGTGATGCACGTGAATGGATTAACAACATTTTGTAGTCTTAATTTTTCCATGTTTACTATACACCGACAAAATCTTTTTTCTTTATTTTAGAAGAAATGGTCACATTATGAAAGAGTAAATATAGAAAAAATGTACATTTGTTATATTCTACACCAAAAAAAATTAGTAGGTATTTTTTTTAAAATCCCTTATAATGGCCGCATCCCATTTTTGGACCTAAAATTTGGTCAAAAATATGCGGCGATTACGCGAGTAAATTCGGTAACTCTGTAGAACATGATTAATATTTTATTGCTTTACAATATGAGAATTTGTGTAAGAATAAACTGTGATGCAATTTACATACATAAAATTAAATTTTAAAATCAGTGGTGTTAAAATGTGTTCACATAATGTACAGTGACCCAGAAGGATTGTTAATTACAGTACCGTTTTTATTCATGTATACGAGGAAAATTATTTTTATACTATTGTAACTTTGTAGGAGGATGAGTAACTATCAGGCTAGCAGCCGGCTGCTGCACCTACGCTGTGACATACGGACGCAAGGTATTTTTCAATGTAAACATCTTGTGTGAGATGCGTGTGGTCACGTGCGGCGTTTGTATTGCACGAGACTGTACTGGTTGACCTAGACTACTTCCGCTCGCAACCTCCCTAGCTTATCTCCAACGATCATTTCTTACCTCTCTCACACGTGCACGCACATTGGCTGTCGCCAGCCAGACGAAAACTTTTATGTGATAGAAGGGTGCCTGGTGCCAGCTTCTAGCACATAGATAAAAAAAAAAGGATCAGCAAGAAGTAGCAGCATAAAAAAATAAATAAAGATCTGACTGACCACATTGCTCGACATTCTTTTATAGTCCTCCACGTTACGTTAATTTTCCCACTGCATGGCGGCCCTCCCGTAACTTGAAACGATAGTTACGAACAAAACAGTATTTGTTGCAGCCTCTTTTTCTTGTAGAAATAATAGCGTACTAATTTCTTCGCGTTTCTTGCGATTAATGACTGATTACCCTACCTCCCCGGACACCCCGCGATAACACGGACAAATCGTAACTCGAACAGCTTCTCCCCCCTTTTAGTCCGAGTTATCGAGAGTTCACTGTAATAAGCAATAAAATTTCAATTTTGTAATATTTAACAAAACCGCATAACCCAACCTAGTAAAGTCTCTCTCATGAAATAATTCCATATTTTGACATTTCTCTTCTGAGAAATTTGTCTGGCCGTTCCTATGTTTTGAGCTTTAAACCTACCTGGTTTCCTGGAAAAGCACAGACTTCACAATCCTGTTTACATACACACTTCTCAGAAGTGAACTGTCAAAATGTGGAATTCTTTCATGAGATAGACTATAGCCTATTGATTTTGTAAATGTTATAGACACGGAATGAGATGGTGGCTATGCGAAGAAAAACATTGGCAGTATGCCGAACATAGACATATTAATGTCCAATAAATACTTTGAGAAAAGTTATTAGGCTAGTTTATGGCATCTGCATAACAGCCTGATATAGTTTTACTGTTTAAATTATTATTAAACTAAGGGTTTAGTGTATTCGCATACAAGTATAAGAGGATCATACACCTAAATAATGGCAAGTGTACCAAGGAGAACTTGTATATTTATTGTCTCAGTACGGAAATAACTCGTAAATCAACCACAAGGATGCATTTTCTGCTAAGCGTAACTACGATAACAAATGTTTAACATCGTAATTTTGGTTATCAATGTTTGTATATATTATTTATTTTTAATTACAACTTATTAGTTAATGAATTGGTAAATTAATTTTTACTTAACATATAACAAACATCTATTTCGTGTTCAAAATCTCACTGCATGGTAGTTGGCAGCTAGTAAACACATTTGTTTATCATTTGCTTTGTTTGTTCTAAAACTCAGACTACAAGGAAGTGACAACAATTCTGCAAGTAGAACTAGCATAATGAAATCAATATTACAATTCAATGGTACAGTTCATAAGCATCACTAAAAATTTAGAGTAATGCCAGTTTTATGGCTTCTCAGAATGAGAAAATTAAGTGTACAAATGTTGTGTCTTGTATAGCTGAAATATTTGTATAAAACATTCTTACATTTAAAAATCTTATTCACCGGATTACATGCCGTACTATACAACTCCTAACAAGACTACAGAAATTAAAAATTGTGAAACTTAACAAAACAGCTAGCTAAACACTCAACTTTGTATGTAAGCTATAACTGTTATATATCAAAATATGTGCAACTTTATTGCCAGAAACTATCCAAGAATATTTTGGTAGATTTCACACATTCGTACACAAATCTAATGAACAAGCCTGTATTGAATAAACAAAAGTAAATATTATAGCTTAAATTCTCTGAGGGCAGTACAAAGTTAATGAACAATTAACACTATCTTAAGGGAAGCTTTTTATGAAGAAAATAGTGTTAATTGTTTGATAAATTTCTTAGCATTACTGTAGAAAACCCATCAATAAATTCCTGTTTAAATAATTAATTGACAGTGTGACGAGTTCAGTTCAAGCAGCAAGGTTTAATATCGCCTATTCACAATCATGGAAAGTAAGCAATATAATCTAATAAAGAGAAAAACAGTTCTAATTGTTAAAAATAATAAAAATATTCCTTGAAAAATTTTATTTTATGAGTTGTATAGAAACATTCCATAGAAATATGTACGGTGGGATTGTGTGGGAAGTTTTGTGCTCGTTTAAAGCATTATCGGTTATCTGTATTCTGTATCTCTACAACCCCTAGCTCATCCCTCTGGTTACTTCTTGTATTGCTGTCATGTGACGTTCTTCCAGTGTGCCTCACCCTCATTTTTTTTGTTACATGCAAGCACATTGCTCTAAAAATATAATGCTGCCCTTTCTTCCGTGCCATCTTTCAAATAAGTGTCCATGGATTATTAACTGATCAAGACAAAAGAGACAGAAAACAGAATTGCAGGATACAAGATTGCTTTTCCATGTTCTAAAAATTTGTTACATTGTTTTACAAACCAGCAGACAGCTTTTCATATGTCATGACTAGCTGAGTGAAGTGTGCATTAAAAAAAGCTGTTGTCTGTGTAAAACGTCTAGAAGGCTGGAATCCATAGTCCTAGCTTGACCCCTCCCCTCCGGCGTACTACTCCTAGGTCTTAGTCTGCCTCCCGGGTATCCCTATCCTCTCAAAACACAACAGTTCTGGAACCTACCGCCCATTCCACAAATATCAACAACCAGTACTATTATGATTTCTGAAGCACACTTGCGCTGCAAGTCACTAACTTGAAAACATTAGTAGCATCTTTATGTCAACATCAATTTGGCTACATTCATTGGTGACAAAAAATCATGTTATTGTTATTTTCAAAATTTAACTGGTTTTACTATCACACATAAGTAAAATGGTTACGTTAAGTGAACTTAATTTTTTGCACTTTCATGAAGATAATAAATATATTTTTTCTTTATAATAGTATAGTGTGTTATATAAGCAAATTTCATGTTTAAAAAATGTGTTTCTGTTTCATAACACACGAGACATTTCAAATTTTTTTTTTGGGTAGACCTTTGTCTTGTACAGTTAGTAGCAATTGCTTGTATTCACTGTCATTTTTTCTACTTTAGGAAGATTCATACCAGTGACACTTATCCGAAACTCGGTGACTGCCTGTGCTCTTAAGGGACTTACCTTCTTGCTCTTTAAAAACGTTGCAGCAAGTTACAATTTAAATTTTTGACCAAACGATTTAACAGGTACGGATAGAACACACACTTCAAAGTATGTCACTATAGTTTTAAAAACTCTACGTGTTTATTATAAACATAATTTTATGCACCCTCAAAATGGTCAAAAATGGCTTTTCCAGACTGCCGTGTCTGGAAAATTAACAACCGGGTTTTAAAAACACAACTATAGAAGCACCGCTTCAAGTCCCATATGAAAAAAGATAATACATTCCTCCACCATTTATCCGGCATTCAGTTATCCATCATTCAGTTATCCGGCACGCATCTGCCTGCCATTTTTTTAGTAAATTTATTTTATTTAATTTTTTTATTTATATTTTTTTTAATTTTTAAATTTTGTATATATATTTTCCTCATTAACAGCCGAGAATATTAGAGACGTATACATAAATGCATGTATAAATTTTTTCCGTCGGAATTGCTTATTAAAAACAACCATGCCTTGTCTGGGACTCGAACCCAGAACCCTTAATACAGAGAACCAGCACGCAACCCACTGTGCCATGGAGGTCAGCGTGATGCAAGCAGGCGGGTGGCTTAGCAGTAGAGCGCCGGTGTGCTGTGACTATCTTCCTCTAAACGATAAGGGCTATGCAGTTACGTAATCGCCCTCGCAGCTGCCTTACCCTAGACGAGTAGGTAAATCGGCGCGTGCTAAGACCAGCATATCTCTCGCATAATGAAGCAGTCTGTCGGAAAGTCGTATATCGGGCGATGAAGTAACTGCGTAGCTTGGTCACACAAGTATCTAAATTTGAGATGTTTTTTTGTTGTGTTGCACGATGACTACTAAAATGACAAATATGAGTTCTGGTTCTATCGAAAAACAAGAAAAGTTAGTGTTGTCCACCAAAGATAAAATGTACATTAAAAAAACTTGACAGCGGTGCTTGTGTGAAAGTTTAAATCACTGAAATACTGTAGCTGAAATAACAAAAAAATATAATCTACGTGATGTGACTTAGGCACCTGCTAAAGCTTGGGACAACATACCCAACTCAGTTTTGCAGATGTCACCAACTATGAAGAAAGTGAAATTGATGATTTCAAAGGCTTTGAAACAATAGTGCACACACTGTTGCAGTATGTCAAAAATATTTCGAACCCTGAAGTTTAGGCCTACATGATGAAAATGTTAATGAATGGCTTCAAGTTACATTAACGTCCCCATTGTTCATCACTTCACTGACTAAGAAATAATTGAATCTGTCACAAACGTGACAAACAAAGATGATGATGATGACAGTGTTAGTGATGACGAAGAAAAACCAGCTGCGAAAATCACGCAGTAAATGTCTGGCAAGTTCCGTGTGATAAAATGTTGCTAGCGAGGCGCGCGAGTAAAGATGCAACGCAGCAGGCCGACCTCTCACTTCTTTATCTTTCCTCCCTCTTCGTCCTGCGAGCCAGGCACGCACGTGTGTCGTAAACAAACATTTCAGTGTGGTGCTTGTGAAATGACGGTAACTACGGGTTACAATGACACATAAATGGAAAATTATTTTGTTCTGGTATGTACAATGAATTCAGGGTTGCAAAACAAATTATCCCGAACATTAAAAAGAAAAATTAAAAATTATTGCTTTGCATTGCGATGTAGAGAATTTGTGAGAAGGTTTTACGCCCCTTTAACAACGATGTTTTCAAGAGCCAACGTGGGTGGTGAAAGAACAACCCAACATCCATGCCCAAGCCGGTCACGATAAGTCACGCTCGCTGGTTGATGATGCTCTGTTGATAACGTAACGGCGTCTGGAGAGTTTTAACGTTTTAAGTGTTAATCGGGTTGATTTATAACCTACTTCATGGGAAATAATAGCGTACATGTAATAGACCGTAAAATTTTAATGTCTTATGCTGGATGATTTTAAACGATTTTCATTGAGTGACGCACATGAATGGGTTAAAAAGATTTTTTAGTCTTATTAAGTTTTCCATGTTTACTATACATCGACAAAATCTTTTTTCTTTATTCTAGAAGAAATGGTCACATTATGAAAGAGTAAATATAGAAAAAAATGGACATTTGTTACATTCTACACCAAAAAAATTTAAAAGGTAATTATTTTGAAAATCCGTTATAATGGCCACACCCCATTTTTGGGCCTAAAACTTGGTCAGTAAATACGGTAACTCTGTAGAACATGATTAAACAACTGCGTACAGAATTTAATTAAAATAATTACAGCAGCTTAGTCTGCAAGATTCTACAACAATTTGAACTTTAAAAATTATAGTAAAAAAACAAAGGACTGTTGTTCGCGAGAATTATTACCTTGGTCCTCAACTATCAAAAAGATTTTCAAAACAAATCAATAGAATATTGTTTTAATAGCAAGAAGGTAAAAAAATCTTAATAAATTGCAAAATCAATACTACCACAATAAAAGACAAATTACAAAAGAAATATCTCTAGTTTACAATGTTAGAAATAACTGCCAAAAAACCTTTAACAACAAACAAGGAAATAGTAAATTAAATTATCCACGACCTGTAACTGGACAAGAAGTCAAAGTCCACCTAACCCTTAACATACCAAATGAAAACAATAAACAACTCAGCACGACTCGCCTCAACTTCGGTAAAAAAAAAAAAAAAAAATTATAATTATCTTATAGATAACTTGACTATCAGTTCCATCAGCGTCAATCCTAACCTAATCTCAACAAGACAATATTTAGTGACTCATAGCGGCAAAGAAACGTAGTGATCTAGCGACAGTTAAATAGACTCACTGCCTCGACAGGCTTCTCTACATGTATCATCGGGTCCTAACGGTAGACTGCTTCCACGCCTGCCAAGCAGTCATACAATAATTCAACTACATGATGCTCTCAGCAGAAACGAAATACCTAAAAACTACAAGAAAAGGTTAACAAACCTAGTATAATTAACTTAAGTAACCATGCCGACCAGTCCACAACATCCTCCGCGGGTCACGCCACGCCTGTCACCAAGTGACTCTCGCCATGATGGCAAAACATGCCATACAAAAACACTCAAACACTCAGCGCATTTCTTCTCTAGAGTAATGAACTAACACGCCACCGAGTATCGACCCGACTCCACATGGAGTAAAAGTACCAATCACCCAACAGAAACTAGACACACCGACCAATTAATAAGAAAATCGCAAACGAAGTCCCCGACACTTGGAAAAAAACTAGCAATGCCTACACTAAAGCACATACCAGGCGGAATAGAGGATGGAAGAGTCAGGGAAAGGAGAGGGTAGAGACAGATAGTGTGTCAGAATAGAGAGAGACAGAAAGCGTCTTTGCGCAGCATGTGCAAAGAGAGAGAGTGTAAGAGAGAAAGAGGGAGCAAAGGCGAGCAACGGTAGGGAAGAAGTGTATGCACGCCTCCGATGGATAACCTCACTCCGAGGTCGCATACACCAGCAGTCCTAACACAAACCAAGCCACAGCATACAGTGGCCCTAACTAAGAGAGAAAAAAAACTATGCGCGCTCTGCCACGGTTCACCCCACGCCTTTAAGAGACAACTCAGCTTGTTACTAATGACACGGTAACAAACGAACAGATACACACACACACACACATATATATATATACATATATATGATTTTCACAAAAAATACCGAAAAACTCCGGCAGGTGATTCCTTGTGAAAAATTAAGCAGGAAATATGCAAGACACTTTGTACGTAATTGTGATATTACAGGAGTAATTCGCCTCTAAAAATAAAATTTTAAAACTTTGATATCCCCACAAACCAAACAGTGAGCGACATAAACTGACAAAACTCAGAATATCATTTCAAGTCAATAAGCCCGACAAACCATCAGTAAACGCTAGATGATACCTTCAACCCTTACGAAAATAAAAGGGGGGTCCTCCTTTAAATTGCTGACAACTTTTTTAGCTTCAGAGTAATCCAACATTTAAGATTGAATTATTGGGAAATGTGACCTTAGTAATAAAAAAGGTCCTCTTGTTGGGACTGCCTAGGACGCATAGTTTTCGTGCAAAACGCATGTCAAGTTTTGGCATGGTGAAACAGAGCCTAACGTGTATTCGACACTGCTTACACGAGTGTCTGGTTTATTCTGCAGCGCCGCACAGACGACGGTGGACATTCTCTGTAAATATCACATACCGTAGCTTAAGTAGCTTACATAACCGTAACCAACACTTTGTTCTTAAATTAATTTGAGTGTTTTTGAAAAATAAAAAAATGATAAGTGTGCAAGTGAAACAATATAAGTATTTTATTATGTTTGTTAAACTGCTCAATAAAGCTTCAACGTTATACAAAGCATTCGCATGTCCTTGTCAGCACAAATGGTAGTCTATAATAATAGAGACGAGTGGGGCAGCCTATTCTCGAATATATATTACGATTTACATTAAAATGTGTTGTTTGTTGACATGTGCCGTTATTTCTTCCAGTATTAAACACAGTTACCATTAAAATAAATTGGTTCAAGGTTGGGTTTTAGCCTTAAATGTTACTTAATAGATAATGCATGTTCACATTAGATAACAAAAATGTTTACTGCAATAAATTGTTACAGTGTGTAAAATAACATAATGCTGCACTGCTTGTGTAACACTTATGAGGTATTTGTTTTCACATGCTTGAGTGGTAACTGACATTTAGGAAATTTGCATTCAAGACCAGACAGATACAACTCTAGGGTCGAGGGATAGGGAAGGGAAGGAAAACGTGTTCAATGTATCAGTACCGACATGAAATCACGTAACTGAGATATGATTGTAATGTAGAAGTATTTTGGAACCTAACATTTGACTACAAGTTTACAGCAGGGCTGTTTAGGTACCCACTAATCCAAAGTGTCCACTCCTTATGAAGTGGAAGAGTTTAATTTCCAAATTTTTTCTTCTCTCTTTGCATATTGCAAAATTTTCAGCACAAGTTTCTGGTAGAGAAAAATTTGCCTAAGAATGTCACAGTCATGAGTGCTTTACAAATTTAAATAACTTGGTGGCTGTTAGTTCATCTATTCCAGGTGTCAGTTTTAAACCAAAATTGCATGATGCAATCCACAATACCAAAAAGTAAACCATATCCTTCATCATATGCCCGCATATGTTTGAGTCACTGACTAGTTTGTGATTCATATAGTGGTATTCAGCATCTTAAAAGTATGAAAGACCAAAACAATAAAAATTAAGACCGTTTGAATTTTCTTTGGCGAAATGTTTTGAAAGTAAAATTTTTAATTTCTTACACCTGCAATGATGTTATATTTCCTTGGCAATGTAGTATCAGCATTGGTATCGGCAACATCTGACAGCGCCTGAAAACAATATCGGCTCCCCTACACTTTACAGCAGTGCCAGAATTGCATAAACTGTTTAAATATCTAACTTCGTGAATTGTACTCAAGAGATATTTATTTCACTTGTACAATTACTTTTTTACTATACACACATACAGAATTTAAGCAAGGAACAAATTGTTGGTTACGTTTTTGTGAGCTATTTAAGCTATGGTACGTTATACTTAAAGTGATGTCCACCATCGTCTACGTGGTACTGCAGAATAAATCAGACACTCGTATATGCAGTGTTGCATACACATTAGGCTCTGTTTCACCATGCCAAAACTTGACGTGCATTTTGCACGAAAACTATGCGTCTTAGAAAGTCCCTACAAGAGGACTGTTTTTATTACTAAGGTCACATTTTCCAATTATTCACTCTTAAATGTTGGATTATTCTGAAGCTAAAAAAGTTCTTAGCAATTTAAAGGAGGACAACCTTTTTATTTTCGCAAGGGTTGAAGGTATCATCAAGCGTTTACTGTTGGTTTGTTGGGCTTATTGTCTTGAAGTAATACCCGAGTTTTGTCAGTTTACATTGCTCACTGTTGGGTTTGAGGGGAAATCAAAGTTGTAAAATTTTATTTTCAAAAGCGAATTACTCCTTTAATATAATAATTATGTACAAAGTGTCGTATATTTACTGCTTTTTGTTTCACAAGGAACCACCCGCCGGAGTTTGTTGGTGTTTTTTGTGAACATCTTGTATGTATATGTCACCTCACATTAACATGTGAGTACCGTATATTCAACATACTATGACTACTACCTAGTGTAATTTGTTTATATTAAAAAGATATTGGAAAACAGACTATTACTAGGCCTCAATGGACAAGTTGGCCAGTAGCACGTGTGCAGAGAATGCAGTGTACAAACTGTGCTTGAAAACATTTCTGAATATATGGGTTGAATCATTTCTATTAATTAACACTTCTAATACACTCAGAGTCCAAAAAAATGCTGTTTTTTCATAAATGAGGGGTTTTTTAATTTGGTATATAATTTATCATATAAAGATGAAGCTAAATCAGTTGTGTCACTGTTAAGAGATTATAATAGGGTTGCGTATTTCTTATGATAAACACAATTATAGTGCTATTACTCGACCTCATCAAGTGTGCGCGCTGGAAATATGCCAACTAATGTGACGGCCTCCCCTCCTCTGACTCGCACCATTCAAACAAAAAGGGGGAAGGAAGCGACCTGCAGCGAATGCTAGTGGAAAGGACGACCAAAGGTACTGCAACAGCCGTTCACATGTACATACATTCATGAGTGATTTAGGAAAGTATTGATGCTGTAAAACAACTGTGGGAGGTTTGTTAATTGTTTAATAATGGCATCAACTAGTAGGTCAAGTAATAAGACGTTACACAGCCAGTGCAGGGAATAAATTACAATGTTAATCATTTTTATAATAAAGACAACTTAATAATCCAGTAACTCAGGCTAATAAACATGCGGCAGCTGCAACAGGAAAATTTGAACAAACTATGTATTTGTAAAAAAAAAAAATGGAAACCCAGCAGATGTCAGTGGTCAAAAACTGACCACAACTGGGAAAAAAAAGACGAAACACTTCTAAAAAAAATTTTGTAGATTTCGATTGTGGTGCTATAAATACATTTCTTGACTAATTGCAGCCTAAATATGTGTCACCAGTTTAACTTATATGCAAAGAGTTGAGCACAAGAAACACAATTCACGCTATAATAGTACGTTTTACATTTTCATTCACTGGAGTAAGAAAAAATTAAAAATCAAATAAACCTTATAGCGAGTGATAACAAGTCTTAATGAATGTTTTGAACTGTTGCTTTGCCCTCAGTTTGTACTGGGGCGCGCTTAAAACTTTTTGAACCCTATTGATTGGTTCTGCCGTGTTATTGAATGGGACTCTGTGTTTAGAAGCGTGCGAGGATGCTTTGCCGCTCATCGGAACACTTCGGCTATCTTCGGCTCTCTCCCTTCCCCTTCCTCCTTCCCCATTGCCTAGGCCGGCCGCCTAGCTCTCGAGCTCAGTTGGATCCTGGTCGCTTTGCTGTGCACTGCTTTCCATTTACGCTCGTCGGGGCCTCGTCGGCTGCTCTTCGATAATGTTGGTGAGTTAGTTTTCTTGATCGGGTTCATTGAAGTTTGTGCTTGGGCCTTCTGCAGCACGTTTTCTCTATTGTTAGTGAAGATATGTATCAGGAGCCGACGTGGCGCCGATGAGTTACTTTCCGTATTTAACCGGTATGCGCTTTAACCTTTTTGATTGCCCCTTTAGTTTGTGCTTTTTCGATGAACTTAATGGCCCTTCAGGCACACCTTATATGGAGTATTTGTAATTTGTTAAAAGGAAAACCAAAATGTACAAGAAGCCTGAATTAAATAAAACCCTGTTGTGTTTCTTAAATTCTAGTATTTTGCTCCACTCGGTATTTGAACCCGTTGTTTTGTGTACCCTGATGGTATAGTTTATTATGGATGTTTGAAGACTTATACTACATAAGTTTAAATTTGGGGTATACGTAATTTTGCCTAAAAATGATTTGCCTTATCAGAGGCAAAACCATTTTAGGTACTACATTTTAAGGCAGAACTACTTTAGACCAAATGGCTTTATGCAAAATTGCTTTTGCCGAAATAACTGTAGGAGAAATGAATTTTGGCCAGTTAAGCGAGAAGGTAGGACTTTGAAGTGAACAATAAGATTTTAGGCAAATGACTTGGTCGAAAGTTTAGCAAACGGATGACATTTGAGTCAAACAGATTTTAGGTAAAACGACTTTAGGCTAAACAACTTTACGTAAAATTAATTTAGGCAAAACTACTTAAGACAAAACAACTACAGGCAAAAAGACTTTGGGCTAGTTAAGCAGGATGCTACAATTTTAAGCAATCTTTTTTAGGCAAAATAATTTTTGGCGAAATGACTTAAGAGTTAAGAGTTCAAGCAAGTGGGTGTAATTTTAAACATATAATTTCAGACAAAACAACTTTAGGCTCAAAGACTTAAGGCAAAATGATTTTTAAGCAAAATAATTTTAGGCAAAGAGAATTTTAGCAAAACAGTTTTAGGTAAAACACCTTTAGGCTGAATGACTTTAGGCAAAATTACTTTATTTAAAACAAAGGTGTCAGCTGTTTAGACGATTGACTTTAGGCAAACTTAACTTAGACAAAACGACTTTAGGCAAAATAATTGCTGTCCGTGGTAAAAGAGAGGCTGGAACTTTAAGTAAACAAGTTTAGGCAAAACAATGTTATGCAAAATGACTGTGTGTTAAAGACTTTATCGGGACTAAAATAAAGGTATGAAATTGTAGTCAAAGGTTAAATGATTTTAAGTAAAAATTTTTTTAGGTGACATAATTTTAGGCGAAACTGTTTTAGGCAAAACGATTTTGGGAGAAACTACTTTAGGTGAAACGACTTTAGATGAAATAATTTTAGGAAAAATTACTAGGCAAAATGAAGTCGGTATAATGTCTTTAGGCAAAGACAAAAGAAAGTCGATGAGATGTGTTAAAAAAAAAACAAAGTAGGTAAAATTTGTTTAGGCAAAACATTTTTTGACAAAACGATTCACCTACAAAATTTGAATCCTGCCAATTTTTTTGCAACTTTACTAGTTGTTATTTTGTTCTTTTCTTTGTGACAGCCTCTTTAATGTCACATCTTGTAAATTTTAAAGATTAGGTAAGTCGACACCAAGCTCATTTGAGATGGTTGCATATTTAACTTAACACAGGAGTAAGGAAAGGAGGCAGCCATGGTCTTTGTTTAGGAACCGCGTTTGACTAGAGCAATCTCGAGAAATGATGGATAACCACGATTAGGATGGTCGAAGCCGGGGATCGAACCCGGGTCCTCCCGAGTGCAAGTCCAATGCCTTGTCGTAGTGCCGCCTCGCTCGGTTGCACCGTCTTCACACTATTCACCCTCAATCAGCTCTCAAGAACGCAGCATTTCAGAGCCACTTTGCTCTCGAGACCATAGCTGTCGACATGGTTGCACACAATCGTGACCATCCCTGTACGCTGGCCAGTTTTACAACTCCCTACCTCGCAAGGTCATCCTTCTCCTACCCCTGCTTGAAGCGCGCTACTAGAGCTGTGCCCTTCCCCTCTTCCGCTTCACACTCGTCGTGGTCGAGTAATAGACAGTATATTCAGCAGGTCAAGGTAGTTTATTATTTTATACTGCAATATCCACGGCAAATCAACAGAAACAGTATCTAAAAATTAGTAGGCGTACAATAAATTTTCTCCTTCCATAATGCAAGTTTCCTATAGCTCGGGTAGTGTACTCTTAGAAGTTAATTATTAATGCTGTAACAAACTATTAACATACTAACCACTATAATAAAGAAAATTTAAAGCCCTGTGATTATTGTTGGCATGTTAAAGCTACAAAAAATTAAGTAGGCCTATATGTATTATTCTCTGTAGAGAGCATGACCATAATTAATAGTAAAAAACTCCAACAAAATTGTTTAATGATTGATAACACTAATTTCGTTGAGCTGTAACAGTCTTTAAAAGTATTGAAGAAAACTGTGTGGATATGTTAACACACATTTCCAAGAAATAAAGTAAAAACTTAGGCCTAAGATTATCTTTATCAGGAAAACCACATTTCACATTAATTGGATTGTGGAATGGCGGAACATTGGAGGTAATTAAAAAAACGACAGTCATGTAAAGTAAATAATTAACTGCTTCTAATTTTCCTTTTTCTAAATTAATATTAGGCAGCTGTATTTAAAACTATCATATTACATTTAACAGAATTTTTTTTTTTATAATTTCTTGGTTTTCTTGTTTCTGTGCATTGGAGTTGAATTGTACCACAATGCTTGCATTCTTGATGCTAGACCGCACTTTTGATTTCTTTCCAATAGTTTATAATTCATGATAAGGTTATTGGACAGTATTATTTGTTTAAGTTATTGCTTTGTCTTTGCTGTAACATATTTTTGCCAGAGTTTTTAATGAAAGAGGAGCCTGCAGACATGGCATGGAATACGTGTTAGCTCATGTACGTGACCTTTTTTGCATATTTTAGTGCATTTATCATGATTCAGAAATAGTTGAAGGCCAAATGTGTAACTAAATGGATGTTGGTAATTTTAACATGATTTGTTCTGAATGTGCAAAAGATTCCAAGATGTTACTGGATTGTGTGTGTATGTATATCTATTTTTTTTGTAGGTATATCTATACATATACATACATACATGTGTGTGTGCCTTTTTTTTTAGCTATTATTGATAATTCATACTATTTGCCTAGAGATATTGATTTTGCTTGTTTTGAGGTGTGTTGCTGTATCAACACCAGGCATAATGTAGTGGTTAAATTGGCCTTGTTATTGTGATAAAATTTACTTAGTAGTTTTTAAAATATTAAATTATGTGGATAATGTTTTTTTGTAGAGGACATCGTGTAATTTTTCAGCTTTTCAAATAAGTGTATAATGTGTGGCTATTTCACTCTTGTAAAAGCATTGAACAACTCCTTAAGAGTATTGTGTGCTTAGCCCTTGGACAGTGTTGTCGAGTGTCATGCAAATACTTTTTTACGCGAAACCGCCGAACTTATTCTTGTTACCTATGAAAAGAACACCCACTTGAAGCTATGTTTGCAACTTTTTGAAAATTCAATGTGCTTGTTAGTAACATGATTTTGGAGCCTCTGGAAATGGCTAAAAACGGCTTTTTTTAGACTGCTGTAACTCTGAACATATGACCTGAATTCGTAAATTGTAAAATAAGGTGTGTGCATTAGTCTTTACTTCATAATATGCAAAAATTAAATTTTAGGGTCACCACTTAAAGTCCCACAGGAAAAAGAGTTCTACGAAAACACTTCTCGCCAGTTTAGCGCGCTGCGAATAGAGACCATGTGTCTATCGTCGAGAGTGGTGCTCTGGCTCTTATCATTCAGCTGTCACGCGTGTCAAATGCAGAGGTCTGAAACTGTTTCACAGTACTCTTAAAATAAATATTTTGTGGCCTCAGAAGTCTGTTGCATAATTGGAGAAAAAGAAATGACTATTTTACGTACTAATGGTTAGTGAATTTTTGGTCCTTTGTGGGATTAGCATAATGTATTATGATATGCTATCTCTTAAAGATGTGTTGAGAAATTTGAGTGGCTTGTAAGCCTGTTATTTGGTATCTTTTGTGAGCATACAATACAGTACATGACAAATGTTTTAATTAATTTTTTTAACGAAAGGTTATTAAGTTAGAACTATATAGTAAAAAAATTATTTCTTGAGAGTATGTTGCAAATGTAGAGTAGGAGTCTACCTAAGGGTGGGTGGTACATGGCTAAACATGATAATCTAAGTTATTATTTATGCATTACATGTCCACATGCTAGTTTTCTGAAGTATTCTGTGGCTAATGAATAGTAATCAAAGTTATTAGTTGCAATTTCATTGTGCTTTGGCCAGTACTAAGATATATTAACTTCATTTAATCTAGGATCCGAACATTGTGGTACATGGCAGCATGCCGGTGAGGAGGCAAGAGTGATGGAGGGACTGTCAATGTGCGTGCAGCATTGTTACGTTACTGGTCCACTGTGCATTTTACAAGTAGTGAGGTAATGTAGGAACACAGTCGAGATAGGCCCCTACATTGTGTTTCTAATAAACACTGTGCATTTTCATAACTATGAAATATTGTTTGAAGTGTGTTCTTTAAATATACAAACATGTATGAAACACGTGTTTCAGTTTCACATTTCACGCTATAGAACAATTCATGGAGAGGTAGGTAATGTCCCGCCTCCCACAGATCTTTAATTTCTATAGATTTTACAAAAATATTGTTTTTTAAACGAAGACTGAAACCAATTAGTAGTAAAATTGTTCTGACTATGTTGTTACAAATTGTTGTTACTATGAAAATATGTCATGTTTAAATTAACTTACAAAGTTTGTTCAAAATTCATTAATGCAGAAATTAATAAAATTCATGTAAGCTTTAGTTTTCGAGCAGTTAGGCTTAGTAGTAAAAAGAATTATATAAGATGGCAAGAAAAATTTTAAATATTGATGTGTTTGTTCATAACAATAATTCACATAAATGTCATAGACCTGAAAGATATAGGCATAAATATGTAAAAAAAAATTCTGAACATTTGAAGCCAAACCATATGTGTCGACAAAAATTTATTTGCCGCATATTTGGAATCCGAGTGAAGGTGTTTTTTGTGGTTGTACTGTCCAATATCAACATGCATATCAAAAGTCTGTTTACATGTTTTTGATAAGATTTTCTTGTTGCACTTAGCTGAGCTTACTTTTCTTCAAGCCAATAATCCTACGGCAACTTCATTGCGATTCCATTTATTCCAATGAAAAAAGTGATTTATCTGTATGTTTATTCACAATCCAAGGATGCCAGTATTCTCTTACTGTCAAAAGTAGAAAATGGTTTTATGGTAGCGCAAAGTTCTGTTCTGCAATGTGGCATATTTGTTCCATTTTTGCACAGTAGTGATGGGGAAACACAGTGCTAAAACCTCTCAGTAGCTCCTTGACCACCACCTACATTCCACTTTCCAATGCCCTGACCACATTCACCTGAAAGGCAATGGCTTTACACTTCAAGGTAGTCAACTAACCACAGAAATATGTTTATAGAGCGTGGTATGGGTCGAAGAAACATTCAGTGATTGAATAACAACTGTAGTAGTTTATAGACATTTATACACCTTCTCGCAACACTGAAAACTCTGAAAAGGTATAACAAGGCTGGGTGGGTGAGGCAAATAGTATTAAAATCCTATCTGTTTCAGAGTTATTAAAAAATTCAAAAAGTCTAGCTGAACTCAGATGCAGCAGTCAATGTAACAAATGTGCACACCATTGGAGCTTAAAAGAAAAAAATATATTAGCCTTTCCCCTTAATTCTATTCAATAGAAGAACATACACAAGATAACATGGTTCCAAAAATGTTGAAAAAGTTAATGCAGATGGTACTGTGCCGATAGTGGTTACCGAACCACGCCCCAGCACAAAACAAAGACAGTAACGGGGAGTCAAACGGAGAACAGGAAAGAGGAGGGTGGTACAGCTGACATCACAGATTGCAGGCGAGGATCTGCTGTCATTCTGACTCTGAATAATATCTGTATTATACTAAAGTCTGTTTTACATGGATAACAAGTCGAAACAAATTGTGTTTATTACGATTTATTCACCGAATTGGACGAAGGAGGGGACCTACCCTAACCAGAAAAGTTCGTGTCCACTGACATAGTTAACTTACCATTGTTCCAGCCGGCAACAACTGAGGACCAATGTAAGCTCGCCTGAGCCACACAAGCAACTGGCCTGCGGCCCTTCACAGATAGCAAAGGAAGGCAGTGAATATGAGAGGAGGGGGAGGGGTGTGTGTGCACACTTTGATAAGGGAAAGAAGGAAACAATGGAAGACCGTAAGGATGGCAGTGCACACAGCAGTGACGTGGATAACTATAGTTCATGGCAGGAACTTGAAACTTCACACACTGCACAAGCTCATACACTCCTCTGGCAACTGCACATCGCAACTCCCTACCCCTTTATCCTCTTCTACGCCTCGATGTTGGATAGACAAGCTCCATCGAAACAAACATGGGGATGGGGGTAAACAGGATACAGTCCCACCTGAGTATTGACATCACCACATAAGACAGAGGAGCTGAGCAGAATTCCAATAAGAATAACTCCTCACAGGCCATAACCCCCATGGTTGGAACAATTCTCCCAGGCAGACCTCGGCCAGGAAGGAGAGATGCCGCCACCAACCCGCCGGCCGATTGTGCGCCATCAAAGAAAGGTTGTCGGGAACGCTACATAAAACCAAATAATATTACAGCAAGTGCCATGACATCACTACCCTGTAAATTATTGCAATCATCAAATTCACATTATTCACAAAGGTAACATACACAAACAAGGTATAACACATCATTTCATTGCTGGTACACGTTCACAAACAGACCATTATATCTCAACAGTGTCATATGTATGGAAAATTAATGCTTTAAGCCCACTCTACTTTTGCAGAATCGTTGCAATCCCAGGCATAATTTATGCACACATGTCTGTACTGTCCATGGGATATACCTGTGACGATAACTCGTTATACATTCCCGGCGGTGCACTTCAGTCTGACTGCTGGCAGCTGTAGACTCTAGGCACTGCCTGTGGCGGTTTGCTTCTAACTTGCTCCTGTTACAGCTCAGCACCATTTCAACAACTGTCCCCCTCTACCTCCTCACACTCTCGGTAACTTGGCGCATACAGAGCCGCCTGTCGAGCTCTTAAAAATTACGGCACTAGTCTGGCTCAACACCTTCATTTTATTGTGCTGCATGGGAATGTAAATTTGGACAAAATTGATGTAGCTAAGTTTTCTTCGAACTAAAGTGTTGGTTCACAATGTTATTATGAGCCATGACAGTTAATAATATATGCTTCATACTGTATGTCATTTCCAACATAGGCTTTTACTTATGCTGACAAGGTTATTTCCAAACAATGTCAAAGTTATCAAGTTTGCTAGTTAATGTTTACATATTTTACAGGAGGATGAGTTGCTCCGAACGTTGCAGTCTTTGGCTTGTGGCAAAGCAAGAGTTCTACAGAAAATTCCTCGGGGACGTGATGTCCAAAAGGGTGATAAATTTCTGTATAATAAAGATTTTACAAACAAATTTTTCCGCATCAAAATCAATCAAATTCAGCTGAAAGAAACGGTAAGATTGTTAGTGTTAGACGTCAGAAATCTCATAATAAAATTAATAAAAAAATTTTTGAATTATTTGTTTTAAACTAAAACAATTTTTTGTTCAGACGGAAGAACAAAAAGCTACAGAAGAAAGAGTTTTCCAGGATCGTCAATATCAAATTGATGCTGCCATTGTTCGAACAATGAAAATGAGAAAAATGATTGGTCACAACTTGCTGATTAGTGAACTGTATAACCAGCTGAAATTCCCAGTAAAGGTATGTTCTGACATTTTACAGTGAAGTTTTATATTCTTATTGAAATGAATGTCCAGTTCTGTACCTCATATTCATGTAAAATAGTTACAGTAGTACATTTATTTTACATAAATTTAAAAATCAGTGTTGGCAACGATGTATCAGTATTCAATGGTGACGAACATAAGAAAGTGTGCAATAATTAAATGCTGATCTTGAGATAGCGTTACTAATAATAATGCTGGAACTTAGTTACCTCATGGCTGTTTTTGAACGTAGTTCTTGGTATAAAATATGTATATTAATTTAATTTACTGTCTTTTCTTTGTGTGTTTTTTAAATTGCTATGGCATATACTGAAATTCATGTGCCAAACTTGGGAATGTGACTCTGTATGGAAAATAAGTTAGAGTTATTTGACTAACACTGTTGTGTAATATCCAGCAGGTTTCCAACCCCTCATGTAATATTTGTGTGGCTCTGCATACTGATGAGGTTGAATGCTTGAAGAACCACGAACAAGATCAAATACAACATTTTACATAGTTGTGCTGCACTTTGTGTGACAGGAACCATCAATTAGATTATATGTTTTGGTCACGATTTGAGTGTTAGCTATTAACGATCCTGTCAGTTCTGCATGAAAATCTAATGCACACATATCAAGCAAGGCCCTTATTCTTAGTGAACATGAGCACATTCAATATTTTACATTAACAGCTGAAAACAACAGAACTTCAAACTAACTGTCCTCTTCACAGATAAAGCACATTTCATCTGCTGGAACAGTCATTTGGGAGGGGGAATAACATGCAAATCCCCACTACATACACCCCATGAGCAATTGAAAGCACTACAGAATAAACTGTGTTTTTAGAGTATTCTGTACTACCTGACAGCCTCATTGTAGTTAAGAGACTAGCATGATTGATCACCAGAAGTAAAGTTTAGTAAAAAAATTACAGATTATTCCGCCATTTTGTGCACCTTCAAACACAGCTGCCCCCGGGTGACAACATGCCTTTACGAAAAGTTGTACTGGCCTTTCCGCCCAGTCCTCATTCATAACAAGCTGTGAATGCATAAACATTGACTCTGCCTTCTCTCAGAAGATTGGTGACTTCGAATCTGTGAGCCGCCGTGTGTTGTCCTAATGAACTCGAGACGTTTCCCCCCCCCCTCTCCGCTCCCGACGTCAAGAATGTGTTTCGGTTACGCTCGGCCGTGGTCGGCCGCCTTCGTGCCTCCTCCCCTCCTTTCCCCTCCTCCCGGCCGTCTGCCGGGTGGAGAGTTGCATGAGCCGGGCCACTCGTCTCTACGCTTTCGTTCGATGCGTATGTCCGCTCGCCTCGAGGCCGTCATGGCACCAGAGCCACGTCTTTTTAGTAAACCGGTAAGCTTTCTCTTCAACTCCTTGTCTTAGTTTAATTATTGTCTGCTCTTCTCAGCGTTTAGTCTCCGTTTGCTTTGCTCGTTTGGTGCCATGTCGGCCGCAAGGGGAACGGAACTCCGCGACGTCATTTAGTTTCATAAATGATAATTCTGAATATTTGTTTGTAAATTGCAACTGTAAACTCCACTTGCTTGCCATACGTTCGTGTGTCAATCTTTTGCCGTGTACCGTTTAATGGTCATTAAATCACTGTCTTTCGTCTATATGAGAGTATCCCTGGAAGTAGTGTAGTACCTTGAGTGCCCTGTTTGATCTGCCATTAGTGGCGTGTGTTGCGACTGTGGGTGTGGGGGTAACAAGGATACTTGTCCTTAGCAGGCCCGTTGCCGTTGGCGACCCGCTTGTGTGATACGATACATGCCTTTGCTTATTTAGTGTTTAGTAATAAATTGTGTCGTGAAACGGGCACAAAGTCACTAGGTTATCATGGGATGAGTAAGTGGCCGTATCAAGTGAATTGCTTGATCTAAAAGCCAATTTCTTGCGAGCGTTTGACCTCATCCTGGTTAATCTGTGGTGATTGGGGAAACCTGATAACGTGATTGAGAGATCTAGGCTTATTACAGCAGTTTGTTTATCGTTTGTATCTCATTAAACTTTCTTTGTTTCCTGTTTTGGTTGTAAACTATTTTTTTCAAGTGGCATATTTTACTTTAGGTGCATCAGACCAGGAAAGTGTTTTTAAAATAATTGCTGTAAAAATGTGGTGGTCTATAAAATCTGTTAGTATAACTGAAGAATGCCTGTAAATAATAAAAATGGCAAATAAATGTCGCAGCAAGAAGTGTGTCGACATCACTAAATGTCTTGGATTGCTACCTTGAACTTTAATAAAACAGAACATAAACTAGAGTACACAATGTTTATAGAGCAGAAACTATACCCACCAAACACATTAAAAGGCAAATTTTTATGTATATAAAAATTTTTTGGAAGTTATGTTTTAAATGTTTTGTGAAAAAGTGATGATTGTGTTTCCTGCATGTTTCGTTTTCACGCATGCATTGTTTTTCCAGATATGTCTTATGAAAAACGATGGATACAGGTTTTCCAGTACATCCTTCATTAAAATTAATTTAAAAATTTTAATATTTTAGTTATTTGCAAAGTTCTTTTTGTACCTAACCATTAATTCTACTTACGAATAATTTCTTTAATGAAATCTCCTCCATAATATATGGGACATTCCATGTCAAATCAAGTAAGTGAAAAAAAAAAGATGTCATAGAATTTAATTATTTTTTGTTTAATGGTAGTATTACGAAATTAAATGAAAATGCCCTACTTACAATTTTTTTGGACTGTTAGTTTCTGAGTTATGAATTTTTTAAATTTTAAGAAAATGATTAATTTTGCTGCATTTGGAAATCTTGTAATTGCTCTGGTTCGAGAACC
>PNEQ01110375.1:0-12122 GCA_003012365.1 Medauroidea extradentata
GCAAAATAGTGTTTTAATTATCTTTAAACAATATATTCCAAACTACATACTTAAGACAACCTATTTATGTTTCCGTAAGCGTATTTCTCAGTTCTAAGAATTAAAGGGGCTGTTACAAATTTGGGTATATAAAAATATATATATTTCACTGATTAGCTGTGGAAGGGAGAAGGTTGAAAAACATTGGCAGCACTGTAATAATAATAATAATAATAGAGTAATACTTTGATATCAATTTTATATCTTCCAAATGAAAGACGTAAAAGTACCCATTTTAGTTACATGTTTGCATGTTTTGCAGGACAACATATGACATCGCCAGTAAAATCTTCCGGGATATGAAATAGCATCAAATATATCCCAAAAGAAATAAATACGTTGCAGCGAATGGATACGAAAATGTTTGGTTCACTGTTTAGCAATGCCTGAGAACGTATTGAAAAAAAAAGTATTTGTTTGGTTGATAGAATAATACTGAGTAATTTTGTACACCCTGTAACAGAGGCGGAACAAAAAGGAACGAGTCAGAAGGGTTCTGAGGGGTGGAGACTGCAGTAACCGGTGGGAGGTGCGTAGACATTGGAAAGTTGGTAGGGGACACGGCCAGAAAAGGGGAAGTAAAGCGGGCAAGATTCCTTCACGGGCAACTGAGACACCCCCGGCCTCAACCCAGCGGCTAAATAGGTCAGTGACCACCAGGAGGAACTTCTTCCCGCCCGCTGAACGTGGGTAGGGCCCCATCAAGTCTAGGGCTACGGTGTCAAAGGGTAGGTTGCTGCTGAGCCTCGCCGTCGGAGCGTCTATTTTTGTATACGTTACACTGGTCACACGCCCTGACGTGGTTGCGTACGTGGTGCATCATGCCCCATGTGTAGGTGTCCCGAATGCTCCGATTCGTCTGCTTGGTGCCTGGGTGTCCTGCTAGGTGATGATCGTGGTGGTGCTGTAGTACAAGTGGGACGGCTGCTTGGGGCACGTATATCCGCCACGGTTTTTCGCCGTTAGCCACGCTCTGTTCTAACCGACCGTCCATGACGCGCCAGTTGTCAACAAGCTGATTTTGGCAATCGCGAATTTTCTCAGCGGTCACCCCGTACGCCCCTTGTGCTTCCAGTACCGCTTGATACAGGGTGTCTGCTGTTTGCGGTGGTTGTCTATTTAGGCCCGTGGATGCGGTGATCTGATGCAGGGTGCTGGTTTGTTGTGGGGGTAACACGGTCTCCCATTCCTCATCGTCTTGCGCGATGGTCTCACCTGGTGCGCGTGATAGCGCGTCAGCCAGTTGGTTCTCGGCGCCGGGGACGTGTTCCACGTTGAATTCGTATGCCTGGAGAAGCATTGACCAGCAGGTGAGTTTGCTTCGTACCTCCTTCATCTTGTGCAACCATACAAGGCAGCGATTTTCAGTGCACAGCGTAAATTGTTGGTATTCTACGTATTGTCGGTAATACTTGACAGCCCAGATGATGGCTAGCACTCGCGCTCGTTGACATCGTACTTGCGCTCGCGGGGTCCAAACTTAGCACTGGCGTAATCAATGACTCATCTCTCACCGTCCTCCTCATACTGAAACAGTACCGCACCCAGACCATCTAGGCTCGCGTCTGTCTGCAGATATAGCTGTTTAGCCGGGTCAACCCGTGCGAGTGTTTTGCTTTGGGCGAACCTACGTTTGACTTCGTCGAATGCCTTTTGCATCGCGGGCGTCCATTGGTACTTGCAGGTGACGGACAGCATTTCGGTGAGTGGGGCGGTTACGAGTGCGAAGTCTTGGATGTACTGCCGCAGTCATTTTATTAGTCCGAAGAACTTCCGGAGATGTTTACGTGTGTGTGGGGGCGGGTAGGCCTGGATGAGTTGTTGGTGTTCCTCGTTTGGTCGGTTCCCGACCTCGTCCACCAGGTGTCCTAGGTACTTGAGACTGGACTTGCCGATGCTACACTTGTGGTTGGCACACGTGAGCCCGTTGATTGAGAGGCGTTCGAATACGATGGCGAGGTGGCGTACGTGTTCCTCCCAAGTTTGGGACCATATCACCACATCGTCCAAGTATGCCATGGCGAACTCGCCGATGATGCCATCCAGCACGCGGACCATCATATCTTGGAATGTTGTCGGTGCACATTTGAGCCCAAAGGGCATGGCACAGAATTGGAATCTCCTCCCGTCTGGGGCGGTGAAAGCAGTTTTGTGTCTGTCAGCTTGTTGGACTGGGACCTGCCAGTACCCACTGCGCAGGTCGAGGGTGGTGAGAATTTTGGCGCTGCCTAACAGGCTTAGGGCGGTCTTGATGTTGAGAACCAGTGGTGGTTTGCTCTGTGTGATGAGGTTGAGAGGCTGGAAGTCAACACAGAAGCGCCAGCTACTGTCTTTCTTTGGTGCGAGTGTGATGGCGGAGTTATACCGACTTTCGGTGGGCTCGATTACGCCGTCGGCGATCATCTCTGCGATCTGGTTGTTGATGATGCGTAGCTGGTGTGGCCCATAATCGTGAGGTGGTATGAACAGTGGGTCGTCATGTGCCAGGATGATCTCATGCTCCGCGACAGTGGTGCGCCTTAAGAGGTCTGCATCGCCGAACACTTCCCTCCGCTCGTCAAGGACTCTCTGGATCGCCTCACGGTACTGGTCAGGTACGGCATGGTCAAAACTGTCTAACTCGATGTGCGAGGTATTATGGGTCGGTCTGCGCCCTAGGTGATATACTGTGCGGCGTTCGCGTATGCCGAAATAGATGCGATTATCTGTAAGCTCAATGACCGTCTTTTGTTCTACCAGCCACGGTACTCTGCGGATGAGATCCTCGCGAATGTTATCCGAGACCAGTGCAACAACCTCCGTGTTCGTGTCTCTAATCTGCATGTTGATGTTAGTGATGCCCACAACTTCGCACGTGCCATCCAGGGTGGCCAGCTGGACGATGTGGTCACATGGTTGTAACAACGTCTGCGGTACAAGAGAAGAGCGAATGAAGTTATGTGAAGCGGCTGTGTCAATAAGGGCTATGGTCGCGCTACTGTTTACACATACTGGAATACGTATTAGTTGGTCGGCAGCAGTGGTACTTACTTGGCCCAGAACGCTGGTGGGTGTGGCCGCGTCGCCCGCAGCTGTCATGCTGTCTGAAGCTGTGCGGCTGACCGGCGCTGGGTTGCTGACACTTGCTGTCTGGCTGCTGGTGGGTGGTCCGTTGACGTGTGAGGTTGGGTTGTTGACATTTGCATGTTGGTGGCTTGCGGTCGGTTCGTTGACAGTAGTTTTGTTGATATTTGAATGTATGCTGCCAGTCGTTGTTCTGTTGACATTGGGATTGTTTATGTTTGCGAGTGGGCTGACAGTTGTTTTGTTGACATTTGAGCACATGTTGTCAGTAGTTGTTCTGTTGACATTTGGGTTGTTTACGTTTGCGAGTAGGCTGACAGTTGTTTTGTTTACATTTGCAGGTGAGTTGACAATGGTTGGTGTGTTGACTTTTGGTGCTGGGTAGGCTACATTTGGAGTGCCTACCTGACCGTCCCGTTTCCCGGAAACTGTCCTGGTCGGTTGGGGCAAGCGCTATGCCAGTGGTACTGCTCGTCCCTGCAGTATCGGCAGCGAGGTATGTCGCGCGCCGGGGCGTTGGGCGGTTGCCTGGCCGGTGGACTTAGGCCGTCTTTGCGCGGGGGCACTGTTGTTTTGGCCCTCGCCTCGTCAGCTGTTCGGGCCGCTGGCCCGCCGCCCGGTGCCGTGACGCAGCTCGTTGCACTACTGTCAGTGTTGGTCCGCCGGTCCCTAAACGGTTGAGCGGGGCATGGCGGTAGTTGTAGTTGCTTGTCCCTGTTGATACTAATGACTGTCCGCATGAATTGGTCATAGCCGGCAAAAATCATTGGTCTGAGGGCGGCCATGAATTCAAGGCGCGCATTGTTAACAATGCATTCTAACATGTCTTCCTGTGCTAGGTTAGGGTGGTAGCGGCTCGCGAGGCTAAATTTACGTCCTACATATGCTTCTAGATCTTCATTCTCGCTTTGCCCTTCTACAAACACAGCTAGTTGTTGACGGAGTGTGGAGTATGAGCTCGCGTAGCGGGCCGTGAATTTCCGTTCAAACATAGTCCAGTTCATGTTGTACTCCTGTGTCGAGTTCCACCAATCCTGGGCCTCTTCGCGTAACTGTTTTCCCACAGCGCCGGGCCAGTCGATTTGGGTTACCCCGTATCATTGGAGCCGCGACGTGCAATCTTCCAAAAACGCGTTGTGGTCCTCTGCATTTCGCCCTGAGAAAGTGGGTAAGTTCTGAAACTGGCTGGGCACTTTGGGCTGAGTTTGGATGGTGAAAGTTGGTGGCATTGACCCGTTAGCCGGGTGGAAGGGGGTGCTGCTGGAGAGTGGTGTGACTGCCGGGGAAGGGGAGGCACCCCACCAGGCGCTGGGTTGTGTAAACAACATGGGCGTGGCACTGACCTGTGTTGTTGCAGCAGCTGGATGGTTGAACACACCTGCTGGTTGCGCGCTGTTGGCAGCCCGCTGGCAGGCTGCGCAGATGAATCTTCCCCTCTGGACTGCGGCCCACTCAGGAGTGGTGACACACACAGGGTGATAGCGGCGGTGAGACTCCCTGCATGCGGCCACTGCTGGTCCCCTGTTAGCACAGTTGATGCTGTCGCACTGTTGGAGGTTAGCGGTTGTCCCGGCACCGGTTGGTTGCATGCGGCACTGGTCACACGCGAATGTCCCGTCCAGTACCGATTTCCACTCGTGCACATGTGCGCAAGCAGCATGTATGCCGTGTCCGCACAGGTTGCAACTGAATGTTTCTGACGTGGCTCCCGCGCACATGGTTCTTACACAACGCCAGGTTGCGCTGGCGTTGTCTGGTGTCGGGGGGCTCTGAAAAGCCTCGGTTGTCGGCGGGCACTTGCAGAGTGCAAGTGTTTGGTTGTATCGGACGGTAGGGTCTGTGGGTTGAGGTCTGAAGCACAGAGGGCAGATGCGTCCTACAAATTTCCAGCTCGGGCGGAATGCCATGTTACTGCGAGTCGAGGTTGGCGCGGTTGGACGTGGTAGTCGCGGTTGGACACGGTAGTCCAACGCGGTTGTGTCTTGTCGCAGTTGGCGTGGCCGTCGCAGCTCCCGTCGAGGTGGCGCGGCTGTGGTTACTAGCACTGCGCATGTGCGCGACACGCCGCGGCGAAATTTGGCGCGTGGAAGTTGGTTGACCTGTGTGTTGTTGTTGCTCGCCTCCCACGCTCGCTGGAATGCGGAGGGGGGATGTTTGGCGCGTCCGGTGAAGTCCTTTGTTCCGCGCGCAGTGTTGCCAAGTCGCGCACTGCGTAGTTGATCTTCTCGCATTTTGCTCAGTTTTATGAGTATTACGTGCTGTTTGATAAGCTTAAATAGCCACAAAAGTTGGGAAAGCCATTTTGACGTGGCCAATACGCGTGTGAGGAGGAGGCGGCGTATCGGAGTTCCCTAGTTGGTCAAACCTGAACACGTGGTTGCTCGTGGTGGTGATTGCCGTGTAAAAGGGCGCCAGTCCGTCATTGAATTTAACTAGCCCGGGCGGACACGGGACTCTGTTCTCAGGGTCGGGTCGATGGCCACGTGGCTGCCTCCTCATACAAAGGCCTAATGCTACTTACGGTGGTTACGCTGGGGAGGGTGTTGAGGCCCCCTCCACGCCTTGTAGCACAAACAAATAAACCCTTTAAAAACATTCATACATAACACTAAAACGCTAGGTTGCTCCAGAGAAGGCTGGGCCCTGAAACTTATGTGATGTGAAAATAACTAAACACGTGACTACGTAAGATTGATGATATTTATTGCTTTATTGCGCACAATACACTACTATATGTAAGGTGCTGAGCGGGCCTGGCCCTATAGCCGGCCAGTAGCTGAAACACTGTAGAAAAAGCTGGCCGAGGCCGCGAAAATAATTAAAGTGAATAAATCCCGGGGCCCGTGAGTTGACCGGGAGGGGTGACGAGCACGGGGGATGTCGTTGCTAAAAACATATTCTGAAAAACTTACTCTATTGTAGCGATGGTGATCGATTGCAAACGGTTGATGGTCCCCCGTGACGCGACGCGTGTACACCCTAGGCCCGCCGAGCTACTACTGCTGGAAGATGGCGATGCGCAAGGACTCCAGAGCTCTCGCGCACGTCACTTCCGTTGAGATGGATTTATACTTTACAAACATGGAAAGACATATAACCCTGATTTACATTAATGGATCGGGCGGCTGCCCTAGAGTGTTTTTAGTCTATAATTATGCTTTCCGGTTGATGTGGCTTTTTGGTGAGTTCGTTTAAATGTTTTGGTTGATAACTGTTGGTCTACATTTACACTTAAAGCACTATGCATTTACACTACACTTATAATTCCCACACAATTAGTTCGTGGTTCGTCTATATTGCGGAGGTGGTGGAGGCATAGGGGAGGCGACAATGGGTCTTAAACCCGGCGCTAGGTGGGTCACGTCAGAGGGTGGGGTATATAAGGGGAAGCTGCAGCAGGAGCGAGAGAGTTTTTGCTGGCAGTTGCCTAGTGTGATCTCAAGTGATAGTGACAAGTATTGGATTGCGACGACTGTTCAAGGGCATCAAGCGAGTGGGACAGCAGCAAGTAGTAGGAAGAAGGTGATTCTAGGCCAGAAAGATTCTGCGGTATTATTTCTTTGTGTCCACCATTGTGAGTGATTAGTAACCTTTCCATATACAGAGAACTTATGTTGATGTATTTTCCCCCTTTATGTAAATAGTAGTTGTTTGTTCTGTTTAACATTTATTGTGGTAAATCTTTATAGACATAGATTTTTTTGTATACACAGTTGTAAACAAACTAGGTTGGCTTTATTTTCTTTATTTTATCAAAGACCTTCATCCCCAAACGTACCTAGCCCGCAACTTGTAACACTGGTGTCAGAAGTGGGATGGAGACAATTATTTAAATTTTAATTAAGTGTTTTAAATGGTGTTAAAATTAAGTGTAGATGGTTAGATATTTAATCATACTTGTTAATTTTTATTAGGTAATGAATTTTAGGTTATAACTTTATGTTAACAAGAAAAATGGCTAGTGAGTTAGAGGGTTTGCATGCACAAATAGAGGGACTGAGTAGCCAAATAGCTAACCAAATAAGTGGCGTGAATACAAAAATTGAGGGCGTTATTGAGAATGTAGACAAGAAAATAGACAGTGTTTATAGGAAAACTGACAGTGTTAATGCGAATGTAGACAAGGAAAAAAACAGTGTTAAAGAGAATGTAGACAAGAAAATAGACAGTGTTAATGAGAATGTAGACAAGAAGATAGAAGGATTTAGAGAGCTAGTGCATACTGATATAGAGTATGTGGACAAGAATATTCAAAGTGTTTCTCAAATGATGGACCTAAAAAATGACAATGTCAGTGAATTGGTGGACCATAGAATTGACAGTGTTAATGAAAATGTGGAAAAGAAAATCGGAAGTGTGAAAGACGACCTACAGAAGGAGGTGAGTGTCTTAAGGACAGAATGGGAAAAATTTCTACAGGGACAGGCAGGTGGTCAGTCATCGGTGTGTCGGGATAGCGACTCGACGAAGTCAGAGCTAAGACAGCAGGGTAACGATGGGAGGTGCTCTGCGTTTGCAGGATCGGCGGTAGGACTACCACAGAACATGAATACAGCTGAGGTTGCCATGCCTGGGGCTGGAAAGGGGGTTACAATCAAGCTTGCCCCTTATGATGGTCAAACCCCATGGCGTGAATATCAGCACCAATATGAGTTTGAGGCGACCCTGAATGGTTGGACAGAAGAGCAACGTGCCTACTACCTGGCAGCAGTGTTGAGGGGCCCTGCACTCAGTATACTCCAATCTTTGCCTGAACGACGTCGCCTGGAGTATTCTAAGTTGGTCTCTGCCCTGGAGCTGCGCTTCGGGGACCGCTATTTACGACATGTCCACCATGCCCAACTTCGAAGCCGTATCCAGCGACCTGGGGAATCACTTCAGGAACTTTGACAAGACATTGTGAGACTAGCCCATCTGTCACTTTAGGGGTGTCCAGAGGAGGCGCGAGATGTGCTTGCCATTGGGTTCTTTGTTGATGCCATTGCAGACCTGGAGGTAAGACAAGCAGTATGCCTGGCAGCACATCGTACGATGCAAGATGCTCTAGCCTGTGCACTGGAAGTCGAGTCAGCAAGGCAGGTGCCAGCGAATTGGCATGTGGTGCGAGCAGCGAAAGTAACAAGCGAAGAAGAGGGGAACAGCATCGAGAATACCCTGAAGGAAATTAGGACAGCAATTAGCGTCATTTCCAGCAGAGTTGGTGCTTCAGAACACCGACCTAGACCAGGAAAGCAGCCAGAGTGCTGGGAGTTTGGAAGACCTGGACACCTGAGAGCCCAGTGTGGGAAGTATCAGCAAAGAAACCAAGACCCAGAACCAGGTGAGACCAACCATTTAGTTCAAAATTCGGGAAACATATAAACACTGGTCTTGAGGGGCGAAGGTCGGTGATTGCAGGAAGTAAGGCCCCACAATTCCTTCGAGTACGTTCGGTGAAACAGGAAGTTGATGCATTGCTGGTAGAGGGCAGCCTGGATGATGTACCCTGTCAGATGGTTGTAGATACAGGGGCGACCATTACTGTTGTCAGGCCAGACATCATTAGGCCTTTCCCCCAGCAATCACTTGATCAAAGTACTGGGGTGTGCATGTTAACCACTGTAATTGGTGAGACAACACCAGTGAAAAAGAAAAAGTGTGTGCAAGTAAAATTGTGTGAACTAGAGTTAGAACATGAAGTCTACATAGCGGATATTGCAGATGCATATTTACTGGGACTAGATGTTCTGCATAAACTAGGATGCTCCAACAATACTCGACTGGGGGTCTTGAAGGTAGGTGAAATCGATTTGGTACTGATACCACGACCAGAATTAACATTACCAGTCAGCTGCCCTGTAGTTTGTTGCCAGGCCACTATGTTTCCTGCTTCTAGCGAAATTGTGATACCAGGATGCTGTGTAGGACAGTTTGTAAGGCGCCAAGGATTAATCGAGCCTATGGGAAGAGGGAGTAACCTCCCTGATGGAGTACTTATAGCCAGAACTTTGGTTTCATCAAGATCAAATAATTTCCCTGTTATAATGATGAACTTGACTGTCAAGGCAATTCGTCTTGAGGAGGGGGCAACGATTGGCTTGTGTAAGCAGGTTTCCCAGATAAACACCACTGAGTCTAAGGTCTTAAGGGAGGACCTTGTGAAGCATACTCTGCCCGAACCACTTACAGAACTCCTGAAGAGGACAAAGGAAAACGTGGACTGGAGACAAGAGAATGCTGTTGCAGAACTCTTAATAAAGAATCAAAACGCTTTTTCATGTGGTTCACATGATCTTGGGAGGACATCTGTGGCATGTCACCATATTAATTCAGGAGATGCCAGACCTATCAAGCAACCCCCTAGACGTCTACCTCTTGCTTCACATGAGGTAGTTGATGACATTCTGAAGGAAATGAAGGATCTGGATGTGATAGAGCCATCAAACAGCCCCTGGTCATCTCCAGTTGTGTTTGTTAAGAAGATAGATGGCTAAACAAGATTTTGTGTAGCTTACCAGTGGCTGAATGATGTGACCAGGAAAGACTCCTACCCACTTCCTCGAATAGATGACACTCTGCATAGCCTGGCTGGATCTCAGTGGTTCTCAACCTTGGATATGAAAAGCAGTTACTGGCAATGTGAAGTGGCCCCGAAAGATAGAGAGAAGACTGCCTTTTCTGTAGAAGGGAAAGGTACCTGTCAATTCAAGGTCATGCCTTTTGGACTGTGCAATGCTCCAGCAACATTTGAACGACTTATGGAAAGAGTACTACCTTTGGATATTTGTCAGGTTTATTTAGATGACAATGTGGTTACAGGCAAGACATTTGATGAACACCTGACATGTCTTGATTCAGTGCTCCAGAGGATAACAGCAGCTAATTTGAAGCTAGTTCCCAAAAAGTGTAATTTGTTCCAAAGTAAAGTGAAATTTTTGGGACATGTAGTGTCGGCTGAAGGGATAGAAACAGATCCAGAGAAGAAAAAAGCAATTAGAGATTGGCCACATCCAACTGACCGGAATCAAGTAAGGAGTTTCCTTGGGCTGTGTGCTTACTATCGGCGTTTTGTGCATGGATTCGCCACAATTGCAAAGCCACTAAATGAATTGACTGTGACTAAAAGAAAATTTTTCTGGACCCCCGATTGTGAATCCTCATTCAGAAAGTTAAAGGAAATTTTGGTTTCACCTCCTGTCCTAGGTTATCCTAGTGGTGATGTACAGTTCATTTTAGACACTGATGCGAGCGATGTGGGGATTGGTGCTGTGTTGTCACAGATTCAGGATGGAAAAGAGAGGCCATTAGAATATTTCAGCAAGTGTTACATAAGCCTGAAAGAAATTACTGTGTAACTCGCAGGGAGCTCCTGGCAATGGTCAAGTCTATTTCACATTTTCACCATTACTTATATGGAAGGCATTTCATTCTACAAACAGATCATGCATCATTACATTGGTTACGAACTTTAAAAACCCAGAAGGACAGATAGCTTGGTGGATGCCGCACCTTCAAGAGTACGATTTTGAAATACAGCACAGATCTGGGCACTTACACAACAATGCTGATGCACTGTCCAGGAGGCCATGCGAGCCAATGTGCATTTATTGTGATCGCCAAGAAGGGAAGGCTGGGAAGATACCAACTGCTAGGATAACAAGAATCCAAGAGTTCACAACTGGCAATGAACATTCTTCCTGGAGCGATGAAAAGATTGGCGAAGATCAGAGAAAGGACCCTGCTCTTGGGCCAATACTAGAATGGAAGGAAAAAGGCCAGTGCCCAGAGTGGGCCGATCTATCCGATCAAAGTACTACAACTAAGGCATACTAGACACATTGGGATTCTCTATCTCTGAGAAATGGTGTCCTGTACCGGAACTGGGAAAGTGCAGATGGAAAAGAAACACGCCTACAGCTGGTACTCCCAGAAATTAGAGTTCCAGAGGTGCTGAAAGAACTTCATAGTTCAGCAGCTGGAGGACATTTTGGAATTAATAAGACTCTCAATACTATTGGCTACATTGCAGGGATGATGTCGAGAGGTGGTGTAGAACATGTGATGCTTGTACAGCAAGAAAGGGACCAAGAATTAGAGGTCATTGTCATCTTCAGAAGTACATTGTCGGAGCCCCGTTCGAGAGGATGGCAGTAGATATTTTGGGACCCTTGCCAGTGACTGAGAGGAAGAATCGGTACCTACTGGTGGTGCAAGACTACTTCACCAAGTGGCCTGAAGTCATAACTATACCTAACCAAGAGGCTAACACAGTGGCCGATGCTTTAGTGGAGCATGTATTCTCAAGGTTTGGATTGCCACTCGAACTTCACTCTGTTCAGGGCCGCAACTTTGAAGCCAAGTTATTCCAGGAAGTGACCAAAATTCTGGGAATGAAGAAGACACGGACTACTTCTTTGCATCCTCAGTCGGATGGGATGGTCTAGCGGTTAAATCGTACCTTAGAACAGTATCTGTCCATTTTTGTAGCCGACAATCAAATGGACTGGGTCTCCAAGGTGCCCCTGTTTATCCCTGCATATCGGTCAGCTATCCATGAAGCCACAAGGGTAACAACTTCGAAGACTCTGTTAGGGCGAGAGCTTCGTCTTCCAAGTGATCTACTGTTTCGGAGGCCAGCAGAAGAAGAACAGCCTGCTTCACCGATTGTGTATGCTGACGAACTGTGTCACAAATTGACTACAGTCCATGACTTCGCTTGGCAACATTTGAGAGTCAACAGCGACCGGATGAAAACCAGGTATGATCAGAGGGGACCTGAAAGGACATTTCAAGAAGGACAGCTGGTGTGGCTGTATAACCCACAGAGACGGATAAAAATACTGTCCGAAACTACAGAAATGCTGGGAAGGCCCTTACCAGATTGTCAAGAAGATAAATGATGTGGTATTCCGGATAGTTCGCAAGGGCTCTCGGACAAGAAAACCCAAGGTTGTGCATATTGACAGACTGGCTCTCTATGATGGACCAGAGTCTGTTGTGTCTGCTCGGGACGAACAGACTTGAGGAGGGGGCAGTGTTGC
>PNEQ01110376.1:0-12123 GCA_003012365.1 Medauroidea extradentata
GTGGCCAAGGAAAAACCAAGGGACTATAACCCTAGCGAAAGTCAGAGACCGAAAAGAGTAGTCAAAACACCTAGTTGGCTGAAAGATTTTTCTTCATAAGACTTGCATTTGAGAAATTAAATTAAAGTTGTCTCATGAGATTTACCTTACATTTCGGAAGTTGTGTATGTTTATTGTATTTAATCACTAAATAATGTATCATTAATTCATTGTTTGTAAAAAAAAAAAAAATTGTATATATTTAGTGTATGTAATTGCAGAATAATATCATGCAGACCACAACTAAAAGTGGTCATAAAGTGAACGAGGATATGATAAAGGTATGTAGGTGTAAGTTTAACATTGGATTACTCTTCACATTAACCAGTGCAGCCTGTAGTGGACAGCATTGGATACTGAATACAGTATTTGTAACCTTGGTTTAATAAGAGTTTATGAATCTTTTTGATTGTTGTTTTGGCAATATCAAGTCTGTAAAATAAAGTAATTTAGCTTGAGGTTTAAAAAGTAGTGTAAAAAAAAATTGTTTGGACATTTGTCTGGAGATTTCAAAGGGTTAAAAAGTGTTTGGGTATATTCATTCTGTGTGGAAAAGGAATGTTATGTAAAAAAAAAATTGTATGTGAAAAAGAAATTGTTTTCAACTGAGAATTTTAATAAAAAAAGAGGAGAAGGATGTGCCATCAGGTTATGAGGTTGCCAAGGTTGGCAGGACTGAGCATGGCATGTCCTCAGTCTCAGAGCAATGGCCGAATCGCTTGTGTCATTACTGTCTGTATCCATACTAATAGTACATTAACTGTGTGCAATGCAACACTGACACTGTCACAAAATAAACTTTCTTGTGACCCATCGGATTCAAGATTTTCAACTAGTTGTACTTTTCGTACATGACACGCTCTTGCAAAATGATTCAAGACCCCACATTTCGCACATTATTTTGCGTATGCAGGGCATGCCCTGGGCCCATGTACGGTTTGACAACGCCCGCATTTGAAGTTGCCCCCATTATCAACATTTTTTACACGCCTCACTCGTTCACATGGGCCAACTTTTTTCACCTCACTAACTGCAGACGTTTCTTGCTCACTACCACCATTGTTATGGATAATCTGTGCTTGCTGTTTGCTCTGCTCACATGCTCTGCGATGTGCTGCTGCCTCGTCCAGTGTGAGGTTGTCTATTCGCAGCAAAGCCTCTTGTACAGTTTTGTCCCGGACACCATGAACAATTCAGTCACACAACATTTTGTTTTCCGCACTCTCTGCGTCTTTTTCCTCATAATTACAGCTTTTAACAAACTGACGTAGGGCTGTGAAGTAATGGTCAAAACTCTCCCCCTCTTCTTGGCACCGCTGTGTGAAGACGTATCTTTCAAAAACTTTGTTGACTCGTGGTCGTACGTACTTTTCGATGGCTTCTTTAATCTTAATGTAATTCGTGCGATCGTCTTTCGGAATGGTGAGGGTCGTAAGGAGACGAGATGATGCACTACCCATTATATTTCTTAAGAGAGAAATTTTTACCTTATCATTTGCATTGTCTTGACCTGTGCTTACGAGGTAGTCTTCAAATTTGGTTTCTCAAAACTTCCAGTCCGCGTAAGCAGTTTTGCTTTGCAGGTCCAAATCGGTTGGCAATTTAACACCACCGGCCACTGCCATTGTAACTGTACTGGCTCAACTGAAGCGGCACTGAACGTCATAAACAATTATTGAAATCCACACAACTGCGCCATGTTTCATGTTAATTCTATACGCACTTTATTTATAATAACAAGGAACAACCAACATATAAGCAGTCTTATTTATAACTATCTATGTAGGGGTGCCAACCTCTGCACCCCTAACATTACAAACATACTGGGTGACATGGTACAACTTACTGTGTGCAGCAATATTTGTTATTGAGTTTTTAATTACGGTTTTATATTCTTTCATAATTATTTGCTAATCAATGTACTTACTGATATTGTTAAAAACGTTTAAAAGGAAATATCCTTAGCAGAAATCCTTGCAGAATTAACTAATTTGTATAAAAACAATTTATAACATGAATTTTACAGCGATTCAACACACTATAATAACTACTAACCCAGACCTTTTGCAACAGGTATCCATCTGACCTACAGGAGAGCAAGATTGTTAAAGTAATATGAATGCTGGCTGATCCTGTACACCTCTGACTTAAGATTGGCATTAGCTAAGTGCTGCCAACTATTAATTGTTGAAGTTACTTAAATTAACTATCATCTCAGGCCAGAGACTGTAAACTTAAGTTCACGTTCATAGGTGTCCTACTCAAATACTTGCCTCATATGAAACAGTCAAGTGGATTCAAGTTGAATGCATCTATGCGACATTTTTATTCAAACATTCTTAATGTATCACCAAGAATGGAAACAGTACTACTAAAAAAACTGAAAAAATATTGTATGGCTGCTAAGTTTTGAATGCTGCAGTATAAATTTACAAAACTTGTGGGTCTAACTTAGAAGATGTAACATAACAATTCTCACCCAAAAATGTGTGTGTCCTGAATACGTGCTCGGTACAGAGGCGCGTGTCCTGCAGCTTCCACCGATAATGACACTGAGTACGGTGGATTGGCAGTTCCAACTGCCATGCCAACAGTAAAGATAATTAGTGGAAACCAGATAATCGCAAATATGACTACCAGGAACAGGCCACCCGTGCACCACTTGGATATTGAGTTAATTTTGGTGGCTGAAGGGTGTCCAAACATCTCTTCTAGGTTTCCATAGCATTCTAGTTCAAACACGTGGCTGAAAATACTCTCCATCGTAAGAAAGGTAGAAAGTTTCATTGAAGTTGTTGTGAACATCCAGTCCATGATTCCTCTGATTTCAAACAGGAATGGGACGTTCATGTACCTGTATTTAGAACACAATAAATAATAATAAAATAATAATAATACTAATAATAATAATACTAATAATAATAATAATAATAATAATATATGATAACCTCACATTCTAATAATTTTTTCTTTACTTTACAATACAGACATTTGAGGGTTCAGCTACAAATATCTTATGTTGAATTAAGCAGATAGAAATAAATATTACTAATTTATTATTGTTATTTTTCATATTAAATAGTTTTCACCATATTTGGCAAAGTATAGCTACACAATTTATCATGAAACCAATGTGAATTTTTACTGATTATGACACTTAGACAAGACAATAAGAATAATATGGAAAATCTTGACTAAAAAATTACTAACAACTATGGAACTGAAAATAAAAAGCAGCACTTTTAATTTGGTATGAAAACTGGTAGCAGAAAGTTACTGCGCAATGTAAAATGGTTGCCTTCAATAAATGTCCAAATGCTACAAATATTCTATTAATTACTAAAACACGTAGACAAAGATGTACAAGTATTTACAGAAACAGTGCTTGCAGGTTGATGACACAAAAAACAAATGGATGACACATTTTTGCAAAGTTGCATGGTCACTATGCTTCACTGGCCAGGCCAGCTTCCTGTGGCGGTGAGTGTGCAACCGCGCAAAAATGTGTTGCCCATCTATTTTTTGTGTTAGCCAACCTGCAAGCACTGTATCTGTAAGTACTTGCACATCTCTGCCTATGTACTTTAGTAATTAGTAGCCTAGCAGCCATTTCCCCCCTTTCCTCTGTTTACATGACAAATATTCCAGTAAGTGATTAACATTGAAAATTGCATTCTATGAATCACTTTTTCCAGCTAAACAACTGCTTGTTTTTAATACAGATGTACATAATTCAGAGAAACTAGTTCATGCAATATGTTAGCTATGCTTCTGATTTTAAAATGTAGCATAACATTTACATGTAGCTACACTTACATTTACAGACAATGAAAAATGTTCGTAACAGTGCACAGTTTTGTTAAATTTCTGCTAAGGTGAAAATTTTTCATCTTAGTTTTATAAAACTGCAAAAAATGTTTTTTCTTCATTTTTTTTTTGAAAAAAAAAAAAAAAAAAAAAAAATTAAAAAAATATATATATATTTGCACAACAATAACTGTTAGATTAATTAGAGAATATATCAATAAGTTTCACTAATTACAAAGGCTTGATATTAACTTGATAATATTGAACAAGGTAGACAAAGCACTGGTACTGGAGCAATACATAATGTGACGTAAGTAACTTATGCAAGAAAAATACAGTACTAAATATAATTTGCTCACATCTAGCCGTTCTGAACTTTCGTTACCAGAATATGAGCAAATTTGACTTGGTAAACACTAAACCTTTAACTTCAAGTTTATAAACTAAGTTATTTCATAAAGTAAGTGTTGTGTTTCTTGCTCGTCCGCCATCATACCAACTCCCGTTGCCAACCTCTGCAACCTAAAGAGCTTAACCTTACACTACTCTGCACTACTCTGTACTAACTACACAGTACTAAACTACAGTAAGGTTGGCTGATAATGTAACTTCCCTCTATAATTAGATCCTTAACCAAAGATTGTCGCAGTTTTTATTTTCCGTCAATCAACTAGTCAACGAAAAATAATGTTACAATGGCAGTTTTTCTTTTCCGTCAAACAGCTTATCAACGAAAAATGTTACAATGAAGTAACAAAGACATGAAAATATACATCTGTAATAATGCACGTCATTAGCAAATAGTTTTATTTCATTTGTTGAAAGTTAAGTATATTAACAGTTGAGTACTCAGTTATGGCGTGACTCATCTTAGATGTTCAGCTTCGCACTCAGAGTAGCAACCACAAAATATGAGTGCTACGAATAGCAGCATAGATAGAGTAGACACTACATTGGTAACTAGAGACAGGAATGTACGCGTTGGGCGGTATCGGGTACCAAAATGAGTGAGTCGCAAAACATAGCCTCCAATGACATTGTGGAATTCTTTTGGGGAATTCATTCCTGGGCGGGACACCTTAAAATGTACTCAGAATGGCTGAAGTACTGTTTCACAGCAAACAAACTTACTGGCAAGGAAGAGAAGAATGCTATTTTCTGTAAAATTTGACGGCATCACTATGTTTACCTAAAGCTACGAGCGACGTGGACACAGAGGCAAAAAGAGTGACCCATCTGAAGAAGACACAGAATTGCACAGCCCTTATCAGTTGCAGTCGTATGTTCCCAACAGTCACCCACCTATAAAAATACAGGTATAGTTGGATAGCAGGGTTGTAGAAATGGAAGTATACACTGGGGTGTGGACAGAAGCTCATGACAATGCTTTTGAGGCAGTGCAAGGGTTGATATAATCAGATGCAGTTTTGGTGCGTTACAGCACAACAAAGCCCCTGATGTTGCAGGGTGTCTACCCAACCCATCCAACAAAATTCAATGACTTTTTCGATGACCTATTGCACATAAAAAAAAGTTCTTGTGACATGTATTTATGCCCATGCGTCATCATAGATACAAAATTTAACTATTGACAGGAACTATAAAAACAATGGTTATAGTATATCTTTTCTTAGTTTTTTAGCTCTCTCTCAATTTTGAGCAGTTCTTCCTTTTTTTTCTTTCAGCAGTTTCTCTTTTTTTTTTTAACTCTAAGATCTTGATATTGGGTGCTGCTCTCTTAAACAATAAGATAGCGATTTTGCTAATATGCTCTCCGGAACTGTAAAAAAAAGTACGTATGTCGGAGAGCAACATTAGGCTTGTGAGCACTACAACATTACAGAGTTTGTCTACCCACATTTCTTTATAATAAGGCAAAAGCTTACTCTTCGTAAATAACAAGGCAGTGACAGCTAGAGTTCTATGCTAGTCTCAAGGCCGGCAGATGAAATCCCCTCCTTCCATGACAGCTATAGTTACATTATTGTTACATGGCCAGCAGATGACCACCCCTGCTACCTTCCCCCACCAGCATTATACTTTATCAGCTTGGGAAACAACTTGCAACGCCTTTCCCGGAAACTGTCACTATCTTCACCCTCTTAGCGAAAAAATGCCCAGCAGACATCCCAACTTGTAGCCCTCCCCTTCTCCTAGCCACTATCAGCTCACTTTCACGCATATACTAACACCGGTAAAGATAATCTCTATTACCTTGCGCACAACATGATTTTTCGTATCCCGCCTCTACCCACACCCAACCACTGAATATGACAAATAACCACATGTCTTGTACGTTATTTTTAAAGTTTTGGAAGTTTTTTTTAAGATTACTATATTCCCCTGGTTAATTGAGTAACTCCCGGTAAAGATAATCTCTATTACCTTGCGCACAACATGATTTTTCATGTGCCGCCTTTACCCACACTCAACCATTGAATATGACAAATAACCACATGTCTTGTGTGTAATTTGTAAAGTTTTGGCAGTTTTTTTTTAGATTATTATATTCCCCTGGTTAATTGAGTAACTCCTTGTGTTGCAATCTCATACGAGGATTTCTGGTACAGATGCTGTGGTCAGATCATCGGCTTCATGGAATTTATCCGATGTGTCTTTGTCTGCTTAGAGTATTGCGCCATGGTGGAGGTGGAGATAGTGAGTGACTGAGAGAGAGCAAGAGTGAGTGAGAGAGAGCGATACTGTGTCTGCCTCGCGAAGCGAAAGGCAAGACTACAAAAGAGAGGGACGCGTTATCAGCACTATACATCAGCAGGGAGAGCATCTGAGAAAGTAAACATGACAGGGCAACAGGTAAAAACGGCATAAGTGAATGAGTTTGAACTTGTTGACTGCGCCGTTTGTGAACTAACACGACTCTCGCAACAACACACATACATATCTAGGCGTGTCATCGTTAAAAGGGCACAAGTACTGAACACAGTACAGCACAAAAGTTGAACTTGCAGAGAATTCCTAGCTAAGTATATGCTCGTTTTTCGAAGCTACAAATAAGTGAGCAAAATTTAAACATGTGAAAATAAACAGCTTGTTCCTACATGGCGCTCCACTGCCCACTTACAAATCTGTGATTCTTAGTTAAATTCCGTAACTTTTTTGTGACTTCCGTAACCTCGTTTAAATCCAGTGACTTTTTTAGTGACTTCTGTGACCAGTAGACACCCTGCGTTGACGTGTGACGCCTCACAGAATGGACTAGGAGCAGTTCTGGCTCACATGGAAGAAAATGGGCAAGAAAGAGCCAGTACTTATGGGTCACATACACTACACAAACATGAAAAAACTATGCACACATAGATCAGGACGCCCTAGTCATAATGCTTGATATAATTAAGTTAAAGCAGTATGTTATCGCTAGGCATTTTACGTCCAGCACCGAACATCAGCCATTGTTGCACTTGCTAGACCATAACAGGCAAACACTTGACATCCTATCTCCAAGGTTCCTACAGTGGAATCTGCTGTTATCCATGTTTGACTACAAGATTGAGTATCGACCAGGGCCAAGCATCGGACATGCAGATTTCGTAAGTAGACTGTGATTAGAGGTCCAAGAACTGGAAGGTCCATCAATCAGAGATGTGCTAATGTTGGAGTTATTACCTGACCCCCAGGTAAAGTCTTAAAAAATCTTAGCATTGATGAAAGCAGGTCAAGTGATGCGTATAGTAAAAAGGAATTACAGTGTATGTTGGCCAAGGAGTGCGCAGTGACAGATGAGCTTTGACCATACTGCACTAGGTGAGATGAGTTGTCCCTCTATAAAGATTGTATTCTGGGAGGAAGCATAGTGGTCATTCCTTCAACACTAAGGAAGGATTTGTTATCGTACTGCATGCAGTTCATGATGGAGAGGTCAAATCTAAAGCAGTAGCACATAGCTACATGTGGTGGCCCAAGATGGATGGAGATATTGAGGAGATGGTAGGATGATGCCAGCAGTGCAAACCACTACAAGCTGTCTAAGCCAGAAAAAAGCTCAGAATTACAAGTTTACTGTAATTCAAACTAACCAGACTGTAAAACACATAAACCTTATGGTTGAATTTTGAGGAATTATGTATCCTTTGAATTACAGTAAAACCTCTCTATAAAGACCCTTCATGGTTCCCTAGAATATGGTCTTTATATAGGGGTGGTCTGTATAAAGGGGTTTAATTGTACAGTAAAACCCCTATTTTAAAACCCCACGGTTCTTGAGAAAAGGGTTGTTATAGAGAGGTGTTTGTTATATAAGGGGTTGTTATAAAGGAGTTTTACTGTAGACAGAATTTTGAATTAACCATTTTAATGTAAGTTGATCAACTTGTTTTCCACGCTGTCATTTTTCACTGTTCTTTGGTGATAAATTTGCATGGTGGCAAGTCTGTGTGTATGCACTACCGACCGACGAACAGATGTTTTTTGCTTTAGTGGGCAGCTGGTCTGTTTCAATGTAAGTTGTTCTTATTTATGTCACAATTTTTAGGAACGTACACTCAATGTAAACCAAGGACTTACTGTATTCTGTTTCCAAAGCTAAAATTTTACGTACTACATTTGAACTTAAAAGTTTTAAACTACAATGGAAAAATATCATTACTTACACTTTAAATAAAATATAATTATGTAATCTGTAATCTTGACAGATAACATTTCCAAACACTCGAAGTGGAAATCCACAACGAATTTGATATGCTGATAACAAAAAATATACAGCCATCACCATGTAAAATACCTGAGGGTAAACTGCATGGTTAAAGGGTCTGAAACAAATAAGTCAATAACACTTGAAAAACTAGCAGTTTATTTTAAAATAAATTAGGTAATATTGGTGTGTTACATGCTATAGCAACCATATTACGGTAATACTCAAAATTATCAACTAGTAAAACATTTATAATACCCAGCTCTCGGAATAAAATGCTAGCTGTAATGGCCGAAAAATTATAACTACGTATTGTCATATGCATCTCTGATTGAAACATAAACCGGGACTAAAGATTTGAATGAAATACTGTATTATTATAGACAAACAACATTGTAAATCTTAACTGTGTGTTACAGAAAACCCTGAAATGAAAATAAACATTAATATAAAAAAAACCAACAATAACATTCATCATCAACAATGAGAATATTGAATTGACAATCTTGCAAGCCTATGAAATAAGCAACTAGATAAGCCAATACCCAAACAAAACTCAATTTCTTAGAAGTCGCAACTTAGTCTACATACTGCGCATCTGTATCATTTCGACTGTATCATCTGTACACTAAACTTCATGATAAGGAGTGAGTGCCTCTTCAAAGTGTATGCGTAAGATAAGAATGAATTGAAAATCCTAACAAATCTATTAACTTTTACTGTTTAGAGCCAGATCCAAATGAATTCTCTTGTTGACTCATGATTAATGCAATGGAAACATTCTACCTTAGCCTTAGAAAGGTTTATACAAGGTTGACATACCTCCTAGGGTGCGAAACCTGACACACAGGGCTGTCATTTCAGGTTAGTCATGAGGAAGGGGGGGGGGGGGGAAGTAAGGATTTTTTTCGATGACAGTGACCTTGTTGCATCTTTTTTATTAATTAAGCATGCATAAATCAGAAACTTTAATAATAAATCTTCAGTTTTATGTGCTTAAGTTAGCATTATTTAAATAACAAAATACGAAAAATATATTTTATACACTTAAAATTCTAAATCCTGCCTGCCCCTCCTAAAGGAAACCCCTGCTGATGCACAGGCCTGCAAGTGGAGAGGAACCCGATCACCTTGCCCTCCCTGGCCCCGATTGTACTGAGATAGTGCCGAGTATGTGTGAAGAAGTGAGGGAATATACTAGGGGTTAGACAGCTGATTAGCTAGTCGTAGAGAGGGCAATGCCAGGGCTCCGCTGACACTTTTGTTTTAATATGTATCACTATTTTCTGTCAAGAGTAATGTTTCTTTTTAGGTAGCTTGCATGCACCTAAGACAAATTAAACAACTTGCAGAGCACCAACCCTTAGAATAGGAATCACCTCCAGTGTATTGGTTCTCTGCTGTAATGTGAACGTAAAGAGTCTAGGTCTAACTACAGTACTGTTCAATAATTATGCATGGTCTATTGTTTGGATTATTTTGTGTGAAAAGTTCTGTAGCAACATGGATGCCAATGATAGCCAATTTCAGATTTGCCACATTCTCAGTCCTGTCTTAGCGATGTAACCATGAGCTAACGCTCTTGCACAGTGCACGTGTATCATAGTGGACCTGGCAGCAGGAAAGCCTTCAACTTTGTTCAACCCAGTCTACTAGTACTGTATAAAGTAAATCAACTTTTGCTCTTTCTCTCCTGCGTGCCTCTTGCAGCATGTTCACACTACCAGGCACAAGATTAAACATAGAAATTAGTGGCCAGCTCAGGAATTTCTGGAATTAAAGAACACGTGTCTGTGTTTGTCTCAACTTTACTTCTCCAGAACATTCATACGTATTCAAGCATCTTGTTTTGTTGACATTCTAATTTGACTAAGTCTATCCGCATTGTCCACACAAAGGTAAATGCGTGGGTGTTAGATGCATGTAATCGCCTCTACATAACAAACCCCAGAGTCGAGCCAATGAAAGAGTGTGTTTCTTCCTAGTGTTATGGCATTCCTCTTACCCTACAAAGAGAAGAAGAGTATATACAGTATCATCTATCACGAGGTTCTCCACGTCGAACCCTTAACGCCTTGGGGTTTGTCTTGCTCCAAACCTCAGCCACGTATCAGCTGAGGTGGCATCATTATCAACCTTTTCACTTTATTGAACCTCAGGACAGGAAGCGTCAAGGTGTTCATGAAATAATGGTGTTAAACAGCATTGTAAAGGAATGCAAACTGAACTCTCTGCAATACAACTGAATATAAAATCCAATAAAAATTTCACTACCCTTACTGGTGAAGGCAATGTGCTGAAGCAGATAGGCATACATGAAAATTAATCACACACTTGGTATTAGCATATGATTTTAAGACAGCCAATGTACACACATGGTTAAAAGGTAGCTGCTACCAGTATTTATTTAAAATGTCATCCACCATTGGGTCTACAATGTGGTTAATGGGAAAACTACTGTAATATATGTAGGCATCAGTTTGTTCATATCTGGTGAACAATTCAAATATCAATACTGAGTAATGTACCATATTTAACTGAATACAAGGCAATGTTTTGTCTCTCAAAAGATGCCTGACAATCATATTTCGTCTTGTATTTGCATATGAAACATTTTTAAACACCAAATAATTTTACTAGTGGTAATAAATGCAATATATGTCAGACCTGCAGTTGTAATGGCTATTTAAAGGTTAAAATTGAAGGAAAAATAAAAAAAACAGATATTCAGTAATATTTCCAACATTCAACAAACTAATCCAAATACAATATTTCCATTTCATGTGCAGCACCATGATGCGAGTTACAAATTATGTCACTTCTGTGGTCATATATATACTTAACACAGATATATTCATTTATCAACGTATGTTGTACACTCAAAGCCTGTCGATCGCAGTAAGGTTCCTTCTGAATATGTCAACAAATGTTTGCTGCAGGGAAGTAAAGTTTATAAATTTGAATTTCACTATAAAAAAAAATAAAAACAACACCAGAGAAATATTTATGCAAACAATGCTGTTGCAAATTGTGGTAACACAAATAAAAATTGCTAAAACATAGGGAAACACCATTTTCAGCTATTCATTCAGTCAATATTAAATGAATAAAAATATAAAATAAAAATATGTGACAAAGTTGAAATAAGTGGAACATCAAGTGCTCAAAACTCAAAGAAAGAAGGGACGTATTAAGAAGTAATTTCAGACTTCTCACAGTTAAGTGTGCTTAGTTCAGGTGAATTAAGGTAGAAAAAACTTATTGGTATGTAAGCCTACATTTTTAAGGTATATTTATTGAATTTGTCTTAAAATTTTTATGAATTATTTGGGACTGTATTCTGAGCATAAGTAGTGCTAAATATTTCCATTTTACTTTGTTGTTATGATTAATAAAATAATTTTTTTAAACTCATGAACTATTAATTTTGTATAGGTGATTCGGATTAAAGTGAACACTCAAAAAAGCCCTGATTAATTTCTATTTCCTGCCAGTTTATATCTTTCCGCCGATGTAAACACAAATAATGCCACGTGCTTTTATTTACATAGGGTCGTGCAATGTTTACAACTACATTAAACTGCTCCGATAAATTTTAGCTACAATATCTACTCTTTAAATGCACGGGG
>PNEQ01110377.1:0-12124 GCA_003012365.1 Medauroidea extradentata
AGGGGGGGGGGGGCGTGATGTACGTTGGAACCACAAAACGAGTCCTAATGATACCTTTGACAAAGTTTGAGATATCGAGTATGTTGAGAAAATACATTTGACCGTTTTCAACTCCTTAGGGCCAGTTTCACCAACGAAGTTTAACTTTGCTACAAAGCGAGATTAACAAATCTCGATGAAGAGCTAAACCTGAGTTTAAGTTAGAGCTGCGTTCCACCACCAACAGAGCGAGTTTAAGTTACCAGAGACCAGTTAAACTTGGCTGCACGATGGGTTGTGTGAGCTGAGTTGCCTTAATTGTGTCGGAAATACCCAAACACTTGTCGGAAATTGCCAAATGTGTGTTGGTGAATTATTTCATTTGGAAACTCTGGTACAACGTTCTTGATGGGAAGGAGGGGGTGATTGCATCATACTATCTAGGGGGGGGGGATACAGCAAGGGGGCTAGGTACCCCTGGGTAAATTTGGAGAAAAGCAAGAAAGACCATGGGAAGATAATCCAGCAAATATAATTTACATTATTTTATTGCTGTATATGCAAATGTTTGTCTGCACACAATTGTTTAATTATTTTCTCGTCTGTATATTTTTTGCTAACCTGAAAGTACCAGACATTGAACAGAACCTCATATACCGTAAAAAATGTTTTGTACTGTAACAAAGAAAATATTTGGAAATCCAGTTGCCAAAGAAATTCCTTGTAAAACTATGATTGTCCTTGTAATAAAATACAAAGTATATGTTTGTAAAATTTAAAGGAATAACCTTGTATTTGTACTTTCAATAAGGAAAAAATAAATTTAAGTGCTCAGTGTACTTAATAAGTTACACTGAACTTATTTATCAAATAACTTTTGAATAAAAGACGCTTACACGAAATTATGTTGAAAATAAAAAAAATTCGGAGGTGGTAAGCGTCGAACCATACTCCCCTCTAGTAGAACCTACGCATCTTACCTCTAGACCACTCTGGCTTCTGTACTGTCGATGTATGTATCAATTAAAGTGAATGTACCGATTGTTTTAACAAGCGGAAATGTATTTGGAAGTCTGTATCATCGTACTTATCAAAATAATGATTTCTTTCTCTAATCCGACGAGGCAGATACACAGGAATAAAGTCTTCATCGTCTGTATTTTCTTCAAATACCAAATTATACAGTGCTCGCGCCATTTTATTATGAACTTAAGCGAGATTAGTGACGTTACCCGGCCAAAATCGAGCGGTTAAATTTAATCTCGCTTAAGACGCGAAAATCGAGTTTAACTGCTTGGTGAAACCCAAAACATGTATAATCGAGATTAAGTACCGAGTAATCTAAATTAAATCGCTTAAACTTGGTTGGTGAAATCGGTCCTTAGTGGATTCCTACCTTTAAACCTTTAAATTTTCTTTCATCAATTGGACACAACTCTCATTCTAGCTGCCGCTAAAACATTCGGAGATAACAATCACTGCAGTTCTTAGTCGCCTTGCCCTACACGTGATTCGAACTATAACCTCCTACCAGTGTTTTAAGACCAGTGGTGGGACTGGATGGGGCCTATGCACATCTATTTTCCGTAAAAGATTGCGTGGGAACGAATATTAAATCACCGTTGCAAGATATTGTAATACATTGATACAAGCATGGTTGTAGTTAATAAATTGCAATATATTCGGCCTATAGTGATAATCTCCGTATCTACATGGATTAAACTTTTTTTGGTGCCAAAACAGTATGAAGAATGTTCGTGTACAGTGATAGTCTTCCACAATTTTTTGTAGTGGTACGCCCAAGGAATATGTAGGCCTATACGCTTTTACCCGGATCAGGTAGTCAATGAAAAACATCTGTTAGTATACGCTAGTTACTGAACACTTTCATGAAATTTCTATTTCGTGACGATTTTAGTAATACGAGTTGCGCAATATTAAATGTTTTACTGGTTTAGTTTTTTGTGGCATTAATAAACTACTAAACACTTAGTGAATTCTTTGTTAAACATGTCGGGAAAGTTAAAAATGCCCTTTTGGCTGTGCTGTTCGTTTATTGAAACTGAAAATATGTAAGACGCTGCAAGCCTAGACAATTGGTTATGTTTAATAAATTTTTGTTAAATAACAATTCGCTAGGGTAGTAAAATTGTTCTAGGGAAATTATTATGGTTAAACACGTAATGGATGAAATAGTTTAAAGTTGTCATTAAAGCAAGCGTCACTTGCGGGTAGAAATATTTAAAACCTGTTTTAGTATAAGTTTTCAGTTACAATATAATAATTTGCTTTTACTTGCCCGTATACGTCCACACAACTTAAGTATAATATTTAGTTAGCATCACTTGTCTGTACACAGTCTTGTCTAAAACACTACAGCGTTTATGACGGAAACTTAGTTGTTCAACCAGCACAAGGAAATTATTTAGAATAGATCCCCTCTGGAGGGGAAGGGGGGGGGCAGTATAAACAGATCTGTAGCTTGAGTTACCTTAGTCCGCCCAACTTCATATTACGTAACAGCGGTTGTAGAGCTGGGATGTAGAAAGGCTGGGTCGCAGATCCGCTCCTGCGAGGCAGAGTGAACGTGGCTGTAGCGACAGTAGTGTGGGCAGATGGCGCGGATGTCGTCGCCGTTCAACAGTGAGGCTACTGCCACCGGCGATCAGTTGGCGGCCGTCGTCGGCCACGCTTTCCTCCGCGGCGGCAGGCGCGTGTTAAGTCACCGATAAACCTGTCACATATATCTTTATTGAAGTAATGTGGAGATGACGTGAGGCAGTGTCACACATGAGCCCGTGAGAAGTGTCGTGCGAGTGTATTGCGGGCCCGCCTCGCTGCGCTGTTCCCCGACGTGTTGTGCGACAAGTGCTAATTGAATCCACTTTGCGCCTGGTTGGTCGTCTTCTCCCCTGGCGGCGTTCCCTCTGGGACATCCCGGCTTGCCTGGCAGCTCCAGAGGATGCGGGTGCCTGTTCGCCGGAGGTACCACAATGTTAGTATGTTTGATGTGTGCCCTCAGGGTCTTAATAGACTACATTCGCCGTGTATTAGTAAGTAGCCGTGTTGTGCCAGGGTGTAGTTCCGCTCTGCATTAAAGTACGAACAAGCTAGCGAGGTTTCGGTTTGTACTGTACACTAACTGTGGATGGCAATTTGTTGTACACAATACACCAAGGTTTTTCCTTGAGAATTTAACTTAGCCTAGCCAAAATGAATATCTGAACTAAAAGGGGGTGCGAGGAGGTCCTAATGCATATCTTAAAGCCAATCTGTATAGTTAGTACATTTTTAGTGATAGTATTTACGTCTAAACAAGAGCGGATATAAAAAACCGTCTGTCTGGTAGTTTTGCTTGAAGTCGTCTTCTCCACGTTGGCAGATTTTTATAAATACAGAGAATGTTATGGTTTTAGCTAATCATGTAACTAACGAAATTCTAGTTAATTGACTTTTTAGTCAAAACTGTACAATTTCTTGGTTTAAAAAAAAATTAGCTGTCACTGGGAAGAATACCATTTTAAAGAAGTACGCCAGATAGATTTATATCTGCTCTCATTGAAGTTTAAAAATTAATTATCGTAAAACCAGTAGAAATTAAACAGCATGTCTTCACACACTCACCGTACTAGTAACCCATAGAAATTGCTCTTAAAGTCGAAATCAGCCATGCAACTGTGACTATCACTTGCCTTAGTGGGAATTTCGCAATTCATACAATGGTATTCAGGCTGTACCGTATCGATTGCCTCAGCAATGATCCCTGAATGGCTACCTAAGTAATGTGTATAGTTTTATTACTAAACGCTGATATTTTCTCTCTAGATGTTATTTTTGCGCCCTGTGATGTGATCTGACGTAAGAAAATGACGGTATAAAACTCCACCTAGACTCATCACTTTTTGTATGTAAAATTATCCAATGGATAACAGATTATCTTGTCGCGTTTTAAGTACAGTGGTTGATTTAAAGTAACTTGTCGGGGATGCCAGAGTGTGGATATTGGATAAATCTGATAGTTTAAAAATCCAAATTAATTTTGTTACTTTTATATTGAAGTTTAAATTATTGCTGAGTGCTTGGAAATTAAGTTCTATTTAGGTATGTTTTAATGACTGATTAGCACAAACGTCAACACGGCTAATACAGGGTAAATGTTGTTTAAATATTTTAGTCCAGAAACCAACAAAATTTTTAAAATGATAGATTCTAAGTTCTGAGCGCTTCACATGCCAAACAGAAGCAGAAATATGGAGTCCGAAATTGAGGTAGTCTTACGTACAATTACGTCCGGGGGATGGCACTAATTAAAGGAGATTAAAATCTGACTATGTGACGGGCAGATCGGTACAGATTTTCATTTGCTCTCTGTTACTATAGCGAATGTTTCGTGTAACAGGAATCTTGGATGCCTGCTCGATCGTGTATATCTCGTACGGCAGGGACTCGATTCCAAGTTTTTTGGGTTGTCTATCGTTCCCATTCGATATCGATCCTGAAATACAGCGCTCCAGCTGATTGGGAATTTCCAAAGGATTGGGAAAGAAATAACTCGAAATAGCTGTTCTAAGTACACTTTTCAGTTCGTAGCCTCCTTCGGCGAAGTTCGTGTTAACTCCTTTCCCTTCTCAGTTTTACGAAAAAAGTACGCCAAAAAAAACTTTTGGCGTAAATAACTTTCTCGTAAGTCGAAGGTCTTAATCTGTTACTCAGCAAGTATACAAATCGTTGATGTTGGGACTCGAATTAAAATAGACTATTTTTACAAACTATATACGTGGGATCAGCTGTTTCAATTATTTTTTGTTTATACACATCTCCACGCTGATGCTGCTAGGTACTCACTGAACAATATTAAATAACAGGACATTCCGTAGAAAATGTAATATGCCATATATATATATATATATAAATATATATATATATATATAAATATATATATATATATATATATATATATATATATAATATTGCATAAGGCAGTGCTCAATCATGTAATGCATGAAGTCCCGTCTAACTACTGGCGAAGTATTTCGATAAATTAATAGAAGAAATCATAGAAATAACTTCTGAAAATGAGTTTAATTCTGACTAAACAATATTTAAATATACTCCTCACAATATAGTACATATTAACAAATTTCGCGGTGTTCAGAGAGATACTGTGTTAATAACAAAGTAAGTCATTTTCACAACAGGAAAGTTAGGCATTCCTATTTTGGTAGGCCTAAACAACTTCTGCTGTAACTTCTAATCTATTTGAATCTGAAGCCTGTGTGTAATTTTAAGGTTTTTGTATAGCTGCCCGTAAAGGTATTTATTTAGCTCATGGATGTGCAAAATTAGAAGAAAAATACATTTTCAGGATCCTGTAAGAAAACGTCTTCAAGTACTGATGATGATAATAATACGACTTTATTAATGGCGCAGTTAAGGCGATGTCGCCTTGTCTTACACTGGACCATAAAAATTTCAGTCTACAGTTTACAATTATTTTATGACATTTCAAACTTAAGTCTAAGGTAACACTAACATTAAAAAGCAATAATGAACTAGCGATGTATAATGAGAGAAATAAGACAGCATGATAATTAAATTAAAATTTAAACAACATAAGAGTTGAGACATCGCATATACTAATACAAACTAGATTAATAGAGTTCAATGAGAAGCTGAAGAAAACATTAACAATTAGATTAAATAAAGTTCTAAAATAAGACTAAATACCAAGATGGCCAAGATTTTGAGCACTACTTAAGAAATGCACAATAAACAATAACTGTATGATAAAACAACCTGAACTATGAAACTGAAAATAACAGGATAATTTAAGCCAATATCGTTACAAATAAGAATAAGTGTAAAGTCTAGAAGTGAGATGAAACACTAAATATTTATTACATAACTTAAAAGATGCAGTGAGGATCTCGAAGTTAATCATTATAGCTTACAAAAGCTTTGCTAGACTATTAAACTATTAAACTAAATAGGATAACAATAATAATTATAACTATGATAATAATATGCCCTTTTAAATATCGAATATAAATAGCAGAACAATGCAATATTAACATGCATACGTACATTAAAAAAAATAAAAGCGGACATTCGTGATCTCGACCGCAGTTTTGTAAGTAAAAAGTCCCGTACATTTTGTTGAAAACTTTTGTATTTTCTATTTCACACAGATAATGCGACAGCCCATTCCATAGACGCGATGTAGAGACAGTAAATGATTCAGCAAAGAATTTTGTTTTGTGACGCGGAATCAAAAGCTTGTTGCAATTTTTTGATCTGGTGTTGACACCGTGCAAGGAATGTAAGTAAGAAAAGCGGTCAGATAGATAGTGTGGTGTACAGGTATTAAGAATTTTGTGCAGTGAAGTTAGAGAGCGAAGAGATCGTCTTTCATTAAGTTTCAGCCAGGAAGCTTGCTTGTAGAAATGACTCGCGTGGTCTCTAGGTTTAAGGTTGTATACTAGGCGTATACACATGTCTTGCAAACGCTGTGAGCGTAGCACAAGTTTATCATTGATATCGTTGTAGATAACATCACAATAATCAAAGAAGGGTATAATGTGAACTTGAACAAGGTTTAGTTTTACGTTAGTTGGAAGAAAATTTTTAAGGCGTTTTGTTGCATGACGGGCAAAATTGACTTTCTTACAAATCGAGGTGATATGATTTTATTTTTTCAGGCAAGACTTTCATCTAACAAGACGCCAAAATGTTTAACTACTGAGGTGATATTTACTTTTGTATCAGTAATCTGAACACAAGGTTGGGTGTATTTTTTAATACTTGACAACAGCGCTGGGGAGCCTATCAGCATGCACTGCGTTTTATTAGGATTAATAATAAGCCCAATTTTTAACGCCCAATCAGATGAAGCTTTCAAATCTATGTTCATATGATCATACACAATATTAACCTTATTTGTGCGTCCAGATACACAAAGTTGTACGTTATACGCATACATGTGGTATGTATTATAAGCAAAGTGACGGTAAATTTTTGATGAATATGGATAATAGAAGTGGGCCAAGTACTGATGACCCTTGTGGTACACCGTATATCACTGGTCGCCAGCTAGATTTATAGCCTTCTGCGATTACTTGTTGATTCCTTAAAGTTAGATAAGATCTAAGCCTCTCGCATGCACTGTCGGAAAATTTAAATAGTACCTTCAACTTTGCAGTGAGTAAGTCATGATCTACCGAGTCAAGTGCTTTACTAAAATCAAATAGTGTGAGCAGAGTTAACTCTGTTTTCCATGGCCGGCCTTAAATCATCTGTAACATTTAGAAGAGCAGTAGTTGTGCTGTGAAAGGGCCTAAACCCTGATTGGTAATTGTTCAAATGGTTGTGCTCAGAGATATATTTAGATATTTTTGCATGATCCAAGTATTCTAATGCGTTGGACATGGCCGGTAAAATGCTAATCGGGCGGTAATCAGAAACAGTTTTAGGAATACTCGTCTTCGAAATGGGGCGAATATGTGCTAGTTTCCAGCATGAAGGTAAGAGAGACATTAAGTATGTGTGAGTGTGGAAGTATGGCAGGAAGTATCATGTGAATAAATTTAATCGATAGGTTGTCGTGACCTTGTGCTCCTGATTTTATACGTTTTATTGCTTTGAGCGTATCAAGGTATGTCACCGGATTAAAATGGAAACAACTACGGCCCCCGTTCTTGTGTGAGGTTAGGTGATCAATATATTTAATTTAAGTTGTGATCTATCGCTCGGCAAGTACAGGCAAAGTGTTTGTTTAATTTATCAGCCGGAATATAAATGTGGTTTTCTTTGTGCTTACTAGCAATTTTTTAAGTTTGGCATTATGAATTTGCTGGCTGCCTTTATTTCTTAGAGCTTTGTATTTATTATAATTTTTTTCAGTGTCAACATCAGTGTTTAATTAATTTGATTTTCTGTACTTTACCAGGACAGAATCCCGCCAAGCATTTAGCTGCATTATGTGCGGTGTCATCCAGGCGGAGGGAGGGCGGGTGGCTCGTTTAGTAACTACATGAGCGTGTTTGTCGAGAAGAGATAGGATCAGGTTGTACATTGTCTCGACTTTGTCATCGATGTGGGGTATAGAATTTTTGTGCCATTCTAGTTTCATTGCTTCTTCAATAAATTCCTGCGTTTTGTGTGTTTAAACGTTCTGTAAGTGATAAGCTTCGGATTAAATCTTGGAACACGTAAAGAGTAAGACAAATAGATCAAATCATGGTGAGAAAGCCCTGGGGCAGGAAACTGACCATGAGAAACTACTTTTCCCGGCTTAGAGGTAATAATGGTCAATCCACATATCAGATTTAGGGCCATGATGAGTGGGCTTTAAAGGCATTGTGACAGGGTTAAATATATTAAAAGAATCTCTAAGGTGTTTTGACTCGTTAGAATTAAGGTCCGTATTAAAATCTCCCATGATAATTACATGTTCAAAATCTGCCATGTAAGTAGTGTGTCGACTCGATCTCATTAATGTATTAACTCCTGGTGGTTTGTAGACGACCCCCAAAAGTAATTTAATTGTGTTAATAGTTACTGCTATGAATAGAAATTCAGGCCGAGTTGCATATTCGGTTGGCGACGAGGAAATTATTTCAACATTTAAGTCATTGCGGACAAAAATAGCTACTCCCCCACCCCTCTTCTTAGTACGATAGTTCCTAAATAATTTATATATCTGCAAATGCACAAGATAGTCGTGGAGAGAAGGAACGAGCTACGTGTCGGTAACAAAAATCGCATGAAAGCTGAGGGATGAGAAAATTGCTCGAAACTCGTCTGTGACTCAACAGTGACTGCGCATTTACATGCGTACTATGAAGTGCTCGAGGGTGTTCAGAAAGCTGTTGGTGTAGGTACCGGTTGACACTAGGATGTATAATCTTCATCCGCGGAGGAGTTGGGGGTTGGGTACAAAGAAGTTGTAGTCATCGACGTCACAGATGTCCTTGAAACAGTCTGACGTGGGGGCAGGGGGCTGCGAAGGAGCTCTAGATGAACTATCCATACTCACTAAGGTTTTCAACGTAAGAACTATCCAAAACACAAACCGCAAAAACTACGGGAGAGATCAAATTAACAAACATAAGATTACTTGCAATACAACTAGCTAGACCACACATTATTTTGTCTATAGAAAAATACACATACGTAGAGAATGTACGTAAATACAGATTACTAAATAAAGTGAGCACATAATTTCGTGGTAAATGAATAGTAAGAACATGACAATTAACACAGAACAAATTAATGTCCTTTAAGACTAAATCTCTTCACTTCGTGATGTTATTAAATTTCTTTTACACTCTATAGAGTCTATATTTCTAGCAGGGACCATCTGATATTGTTAGAACTACCATGTGAATCGGAATCTCATTTTCGCTGCTCCGCAATGCCGACGTTAAAACACTCATTATGTTTGATAAAGAGACATGTTTCAGAATTGTCATATCCATAATATAACTTAATTGCGTTTAACTTTTAAACATAATAAAAAATTTAACGACATGCTCTAGTATAGATGTATTATTTCAATTCGTTATTATTTCACTGTAACATTTAACATATTTTTAGTTAGATAAGTTATCAGGCGGGTGGAAAACTTCATTAGTATTCGTCAAAGGATTCCTTTGCCGTATCCCAGTTATGAGGGCCTTAATTAGAGCACGGGAATTATTGTAAACATGACAGTTGATTGCGAATGCAGGGGACCACGTAAGTTAGAATTTTCCAGCGAACATACGATTGAAACCGAGGGTGTGGTCAAAGCTACGGATAAAGATAAATGTTATTGATGACAAGGCTTACAAAACGCAGCGCAGATAAAGAATACCAAACGGAACACGTCCAATGTTGATTACGCGTTATCTTTCAGCTTTGGTTAGCTTATTGTGAGTTAAAAGTTAGTTTATGTTCGTTACACAAAGATGCTAAACAAATTTTGTCAAGTTAGTTCTTGTGTTATAAAATCATCGCATTAATGTGGACTGAACATAATTTTCTTTCGAACTTCAATGGAATTGTGAATTTCGACATTTTCGCTGTTTTTTCGTGTTGTATTTTTTTTTTAATTATTTATGCTTTATTAACAATAGCGCGGATAATCTTGTAGAATAATCGGTCTACATCATACGTGATCTAACATTACTACAGTGTTGTAAGATATTTGGTAACAGTGTCGTAATCATAGAGTGAATACAAATAATACCGTGGTGAATATAAGACAGAGCGAGACTAGACTTTTGCGCATGTGACAATCATTTCACGTGATCGTAGGCACGATGTTAGGCATAAACTGGCCATGCGCCAGTTGTAAGTTATCAGTAAACGGTGCTTAAAATTTATTATATTTTAGACGTATTACAATATATATGTATATATGTGTATGTATATACATATATGTACTATATATATATATATATATATATATATATATATATATATATCAAAGCAACATTGTACATCAGGATATAGAAATAAAATATTTTTGTAAGACTGGTTTAAAGTTGAATATTATTTGATTTATATTACTTAGAATTGAAGCATAGTCGACTGATGCGTAACGCAGTCTAGTTCTACACTTGTAACACAGATGAATTTATCGTAAAAGGACAATATTGGAAAGTATAGCTTTTTAGCATTGTTAAAGCGTGAGACGTGTTATCAACGGCGTGAATGGAAACACTAGCAGAATTCATATTCTTATGTCTCACTTTTTTGCGTTGGCTATAAATGTACAGAATTAACTTCTCATAAGCTAATATTTCAAAGGTTTTTTTTTTTTTAAATCAATTTTCGAAATACTTCTTTCGCTCACAATCCTAAAGCATGGCTCCAGCAATCTTTATTTACTTTGCAATGCAAGTGCTAGAAAAAAGTGGGCGGAGTTTGAGCCCGACCGACCTAACTGCAGCGCCAATAAAGCACAACATTCTCGGTAACAAAGGGGTCAAGCAAAATACATTGGTAGATAGGCGAGTGTCCAGACCTGTACTTCTACGACCGTGATGAGTCTTTGTGTTGCGATTTTTATAGTATGTATACTTGTTCATTCAGAAATAATATTGTACAAGGCGAAATTGGTGCAACTTATGAACATGAAGTTATGTTACATATAATATTAACGTTGTCTTCTTGCATTTTTGTAGGAATGTTCAAAGTAAGTCATTTTCACAACAGGAAAGTTAGGCATTCCTATTTTGGTAGGCCTATATAACTTAACTTCTGCTGCTGACGAAAATAAAAAGTGGCTTAGGCCGGTATTCCTAAACAATAAGTTAGTCTACATAAGCACTACCATCTCAGGCAAAAGAAAAGCAACGACAGAGACCAAACTCGCTGAGCATATTCCTAGACGTGTTTGCGCCGTGTCCCAAGATGGTGTCAGGTAAGTCACGGCTTATTATTCGCCGGCCCGCGCGAGGCAAGAAACAAATGAAGGCATGATGAGCGCTACCGATTTACCATGGCTATAACAAGAACACGTTAAACTTAGTACTATTGAAGCGTATTATTTAGCATTTAAATTTGTTTACAAAATAATTACAGTAACACAAAAATCACGGATTATAACGGTTACAATTAAAATACTCAATAACTGTTTCTTGTTAAAAGTTAAAACAGTAGGTACAGTAGCCACGCGATCGCAGTGTTTCCGTTCATATTTTTATGCTAATTATGACCTGAAATGTTATATTAGCATATTATTCGGACACGTGGAATTACATTCAAAACATAATTCGCAATCACTGTTAAAATATAATATAGCCTACTAGCTGTCCCTTTGCGGCTTCGCCCGCGTGTACTATAGAAAAGAGTAACTAAATTTTAATAACATATTAATTGATGCTGTTACTATATTCTCTGTATATCTTTATAACAACAAATATAAACAGCTTTATTCAGTCCACTACGCTGAGGGTACTGTAATTGCAGAACATCTTTGTTTTTAATTCATCTTTATTTCTCTACAAAATAGCTACCCGGCCGCGGCTTTGCCCGCGTGAAATTATGTAATACAAACAGTAACTCTGGATAAAATATGTGATGAAGGCATTTAACAGCTAGCGTACTCAATAACAGTGAACTATAAATTGTCTTAGCTCAGTGAAAAGAGCGCACGCAA
>PNEQ01110378.1:7062-22822 GCA_003012365.1 Medauroidea extradentata
ATATATATATATATATATATATATATATATATATATATATATATATATATATATATATATATATATATATAGGGTAGCTAGCAAATTAGTGAAACCGCGAATTTTTCCGGTCTTCATCTTTGTAAGTAGTAGGATCATGTCATCCCTAGCGCATCAGCGACTCGCCGCATTTACTTCCGAAAGTATTTTGGGGTACACTTGTTTTAACTTCGTTTTGTCACGATCGGTATTCTGTCGCCAGCAGCGATCCCGAAAGACACGATTAATTCAGAAAAGTCACTTCCTTTTCCTTCCAAGGATGCGAGCGCATGAATATTGATTGTTTTCGGACAATGTCGTTGACACTGTTCCCACATTGGCGTCACGCCGGAAGTCACCTCCTGCGTGCCAGGCCAGCCGGTAAAATGTGAAACAATGCCTTGTACGTCATTGAGTGTGAGTGCTCCATCACCACACGTGTACCCTCGCCGGGCGATACGCACACGTATTTGTGAACATACTGTATACAGGATGTCAACAAACCTGTGTCATTCTGTTGAGCAGGATTATTTACCCCAATGTTGTAACATGTACGGATATAGAAACTGGACAATCAAGAGGAATAGATAGTCGCCATCTTTAATTCTTGTATTTTGTTTCATAACTTTCCTTCTAGACAAATTTCTGGAATTTTAATATAACTGCCGAATAAAATACATGTTGATAGAAATAAAGAAATTATAAATCTAATGGCGACAAGCTCTCCCTCTTAAGGATGCCGCCTTCCTGACTCTGTTTTCAGCGTTACATGCCCAGAAGCAAAGAGGCAGCAAGAACCACCCTTGACGTGTGCGCCATTGTCCCATCGCCCCTACGCAGAAAGTGCTAAACTGTCTTGCAATGTTTCCGTCGGCACGCTAAAACTATGGAACTGTAAGCAGTGACACTATTATTATATTGCTGGAAAGTCTGTACTTAAGTACACTGCATGCCCCTTAAGTAGTTTTGTATTGACCTGAACAGTATATTTTGTGATCGTTAGCATATAGTGACAATGAACTATTTACATGTAGTATTTCTTTGGCATGCTATTTATCGCGCGGCAGCGAAACTAGAGTCGCATCAACGAGAGTTTTCAGTGTCGTATCGCGCCCTTCGTGTCGCTTTCGTCGCGCAATTGTGCATCCGACATCACTTGGGGAAGTAGCACCGAATCCATCTTCCCCAGAGATGAGAGAAAAGTAGAGATGGAGCATTAGCAGCCTATACTGAGGCCAAGCTGACTTTGTTTATTCAGGTTGCAATATGGCGGAGTGCAATCAGCTGTTCCTGTAGACATACTGAGAAACGATATTATGGTTGGCCAACCTACAGTCGTATTATACTCGTTGCTGTGGTAATAAACAACATTTTTTAAGTTACCAATATGGCGGATGGGCTCCTCTCTCTTCCATCTCAAGACTTCATACCTCTCGCCCTACGACATACTTTACGCTCCATCTGTATGTTTATCTAATCTCTGATCTTTCCAGGATAAACGAGGACCCCCTCTACAGTCATAGTTATTGCTGTGGGTCGTAGTACGAACTTCATAAAGCTTTGTGTTTGCTTCCTCACGAAACAGTTTTCTCACCCCTGTTCTAGATACTATCGCTAGCGCTGCAGCTCTCGCTAATAGGAAACATTTGGAAAAATTTCCCCGCGCTGTTTGCTTGTGGCGAGCAAACATGTTTGGACTTGTGTGTGTCATCGTGATTATGAGGTTTGGTTCTTTCTTTTGCTGTCGAGAGAGACGTCAGTACAGTAAGAGAGCAGGAGAGATAGAGAAAGGGAAAGGGATAAGAGATAGTGGAAGTTTCAGAAATTACAAAGAAGTTCTCAGTACTGATAAAAGAAGATGCGAATGTACAGCCTGACAGTATTCCATTCCAAACACAAGACAAATGGCCGAAGATATCACAATGATAATGTCGTAAAGGAAATTTTTTTCGCAGCTTTTCAGCTAGACGCTGTTTATACCGGCATCATCATCCTTGTGTTACCACTATTTAGAACGTTGTTAGTAATTTATAATTAATACTCGTGTAACGGCATGGCCATGTTTTATGCCACGGCAATGTTCACACGAACATAGCCCACGACTTTTACATGCATTACCTTCCGTGCTCTCTCTCTCTCTCTCTCTCTCTCTCTCTCTCTCTCTCTCTCTCTCTATATATATATATATATATATATATATATATATATATATATATATATATATATATCTGTAAGAGCGTGTCGTGTTTTTATGATATTTTATTTTTCTTCGGCAGTTTATTATTTATTGTATAAACGATCTTGCAGGGTAAAAATTAATGTCAAAAAAAAAAAAAAGCAATAGTAAACTCTGATTTGAGTCAAATAGCAGTTAGTGATGTCTTAGAGACTAAACAAAATTAATTTGCTATAAAAGCCCTGTCACACTGTCAAATTTTTCCTTCTAATCGCTTCAAAAGTTTGTCAAATAATGTTGTATGGTAGTGACGTCACGAAAACGTCAGCCATATTTGTTGGACGAAGTTTGATTACATTCATTTTCTGGCTCAGCCAGTCACAATCACTCCCTTTGTAAACTGTAATATCATAATATTCATTCGTGCACCATTTTGAGTTGGATCGAAAATTCATACTAGTATTTAGAATGTAAGCCTACTGAGTCCGTGCGTTTGCGATGAAAATAAATATAGAAGCAAACAAATAATATAAGAAATTACTATTCGAAATATTCCAGAAAAATTACACTTTATTCTCTCTTGAAGTTTTCATGTTAATCAAATTTTTTTGCATCGTTTACATACTGAATGCGCTTAAATTGAAATAATGTGTGCAAAATTTTTAGATTTATTCTAAAACATAACCAAACATATATGTCACTAGCTCCAACAAAATTTGATAGTGCGACATATCTTCAAACCACGGCCGTAGAAGAACAGGTCTGGACACTCGCCTGGAAACTTGACCCCCTTGTTGTTTGGCTGTAGTTCACCAAGTTACCGAGAATATTGTGTTTTATTGGCGCTGATGTTAGTGCGGTCGGACTAAACTCCGCCCACTTCCTTTCCACTAGGATAAACAATTTATCAAAACGTATTTTTTATCAATTTATGAAATACTTTCTTCTTCATAATTTTAAGAAATGGCCCCAGCAATCTTTATTTGCTTTATAAATTTAACAATGGAAAAAAGTGGACGGAGTTTTAGTCCGACCGCCCGGAAAACAGCGCCAAAAAGTTCGACATTCTCGGTAACTTGACGAACTACAACCAAACAACAAGGGGGTCAAGAAAAATACATTGTTAGATAGGCGAGTGTCCAGACCTGTTCTTCTACGACCGTGCTTCAAACATATTTGATGGTAACCGGTCAACTTTATTTGACGGAAAAATTTTATGGCTACATTTCGACAAATATTCGTCCTCCAACTTTATTTGGAGACAGAATTTTGACAGTGTGACAGGGCTTTAACCAACTATAATCCCAGTTCAACCTTGTATATTTCATATAATTGCGCCGTTCTAAAGATAATATTTGAAGTTGCATCAGTTGTGTTTCTGATTGAACTTACCAAACGGTACGCACCTGTAACAATACAAAATAGTCAATCAAGCATATAAATACATGCTAGAGAACAAGCGCGATAAAGAGCCGTTGAAATATCATAAAATTTTTTTTTCGACTTTGAATACTTACTTATTACAATAGAAATGGGGTATTCATCCGCGCGCGCGCGCGTGTGTACGGGAGAGAACGGCAGAGAGAGAAAGAGAGAGGGAAAGTCATGTATGTTTATCCTGCAGCCTTCCAGTGTTCTAAAGTTTTCCGCTCGCTAACATTCAATATCCACGCGAGCGAGCATGGAGTTTGCACCTTGACCTTGGTAATCTTGGGCATGCTTGTGAAACCCAGCGATAGCAGCTGCCATGAGAACTTAGTTGTCATACGGTCAGGCCATATGACCCGGAATCGCTGATTTTTGCTGTGACGCCCCGCCATAGTATACAAAAAAAGTAAGGTGGCGAAGAGGCTGAAAAAATTTTATTATGCGCTCTGCTTTCGAATTTGCCAAAGCCGGAATATCAGCGACCGCTATTAGTGATGTAATGGCGTGAATATTAAGACAACGGGATTATGACTGCAGACGAAACAGTGGACTGGTTTTACGTCTAGCAACTATGCTGTGAAATCAGTCACACACTTATTGGCGTTTACAAACCTACGTGTGAAACAATTGGTATAAAAATTGTACCTGGCCCAGATAGCCTATTTAAGGCATTGGCATAAATAAAAATGATTGGGTAATTAGGAGTCTACTACGTGAGTTCTATTGCGCGAGATGGTTTTTTAAACGTATATAAAATTCTAAACATCATGCATTTTGACAAAAAGAAAATATTTACTTTTCCCTGTATGGTACCTACTATGTCGTCATCCGGGGCTTCAAAAATGTTCAATACTGTTTCCCATCGTCGTGACGCGTATTGAACTATATTCATTGTAGAAGTTCTTTGATAGAAATCTTAGGGGTGAATTCTGGAACCTATTGATTTAGAAAAAAATAAGTTATGAAATGTTTCGTGTGATGTGTTGTTGTTTACAATATTTTAATCTTTACATAGTTATATAAGTTGTACAGTACCTCTTACTAATGTTTACATTCAGCCGTGTGTACATCATAGTTAGATATGATGGTTTATCGCGGGAAAAGTTGACTGTTTGATGGATTTCAATACACGCCCAGCTTACCAGAAGATTACTGGCTTTAGCTGGTACGTGGAGCTGTTGCCCTATTTGACTGAGCCAATAAGAATACCGATATTGTAATATTGGATGCCTGGTATTGGTCTGCAGACAGCTACGTTGTGTCAGTGTTTTCAAGGCTATCTTGGCACAAAACATTTTCGCGATATACCATCATCTCTAATCATTGTGTACACGTGCCGCGTTGCGCAAGCGTAGAAGCGCAACGCCGCACGATATTTGACCGTGTCGTGTGTCACGGGCAAGGCTCATGTTTTCCCGGGCCGTCGCGCGCGGCGATTGCGCTGAAGTACCCGTGGAGCGCTCTGTCGGCAGGGAACCGAGGCGAGGTTTCACGTGAACGTAATCCGCGCTATCACGAGGAGTTCCCCCGCCTCGGCCACGCGCGCTCCCCCACCCCGCTGTTGGTTGGTATTTGTGCTTCTCCCTCCCTGCGGCCGCGTCATTATATACGAAAGTCGCGCCGTTGCGCGAGCCAGTTTCAGTCGAGTGTTCTGTGTGGTTGTCTTCTCTGTGGGCCAAGAAGTGGTCGGTCGAACTTCTAGTTCGATTGATGCTCTCTGCGAACAAGCTGCACGGCGAGGATTTTACGTCTCTACATCACCTTGTAGCGGATTTTCGTTTAGGTAGGTACCTTGGGTACTCCGCCAGTCATTCGGTAATTCCACTTCCGTGTTCGGTCCATATGGAACTTGTTTTTTTTGCGCAGGCTTGTTTACGAGTTTAGTCGAAACTCAAAAGAAACATGTTTTGGTTTTTCTTTTGTTTACAAACGGAGAACTGACTTCGGAATGTTGTGTTTGTGGCGATGACATTGTTGGCATTCTTCAGTTGTGAGCTGTCGTGGTCGGGCTGCACCGTTACTCAATACCAGACGGGTAGCCTACATACCTTGCGTTCACGACTTTCTAAAACGTAGTTGCCTCATCGGTCTTCTTTGACAGCTGTGTGTGTTGTAAACAAAGTGCATAGGCCTAATGATTTCAATCCTGAACAACTGATAGTACAAATTATTTTTGCCTTCGTGGATTTTAGCCACTTTACACTGGACATACAATCACTTGGAAGTGAGACTTGCTTGTTTACATAACTTCGGAACGTATTGATCAGTTAATATTTTGAAATAAATTTTTGTTCTTCGTTTGGTGCGTTGTAGAACTAAGTTTAAGTCTTTGGTTAGCACTAATTGTAGCTAAGTGAAGGGGGCTATTTAACGCCAGCTGTAATAAAGTGAGTTGTACTTTAATTGTGGGCGAATGTAGAATTAGTGCGTACCATATTACAGTGCCGTGTTCGTATAAACATTTTTCAAAAAGGGGGATAATCGGTCATAGGCTAGGCAGGCAAGAAGATATTACCGTACCTTATTCCCCAACAAATTTACTACAAATATTGTACCACGTAAACGAACCTGAAGTTAAGATAATGTCAAGCATGCCAGCGTATTGAAAATACAGTACGAACAGGAAGTTGTGAGTGTGAATAGCTTGTGTTTGGTATCAGGATTACCAGTCTCGAAGTGAAATCGGTTTGTTTACTCTTGTGTCGAGACTTTCTTTCAGTTGGTCTGTCCGGAGCCGAGTGAAAGTGAAGTTTTCGTGTCAGAACTGCGCAGTTCGTAAGATTTCACGTCTTTCCACACGCGGCCCCTTTTTCAGCGTATTTCCATCATTTATAGGCAGTCCCGTTTGCTGGAAGTAGTGAGAACGTATTTAGAAGACTAGCAAACCAGTCCCGTGTCACGTTATGTTTAGGTTAGGTGTTTCGTAATGGAGAAAGCGATCTGACTACGACAGAACACGTCATTGTACGTATGTGGGCCAGGTCGAGTGCAGGTACTGGTACATGGCTGGCATTTGACAACGCATTGGCATTGATCCATGGAACAACTGCTTATGCAACACGATGACTAGCGGATTCCTGCCCTTGTCGGGTTTTTTAATTTGATGCCCTGTAACCTACCCACACCTTCAGATCCCCTTGCGAAAACTATTTTGAATACGGTGTTACGTTTGTCAGTAAAATTTCACAGCTACGTATGGGCAGTGCTTAGCTGGTAATATTTTGATGAAGACAATTTTAGTTGTCAAATAGATCCGATAAGTCCATTTCACTCTTGTACTACAAATCTTGTTTTGCATTGTCACATGTTACAGAATACTAACAGTTTTTGCCCATAAATAGCGGTTAAGTTTCGCTGAAGTTATATTTGGTGGAGTAGGCCCTACATACTAGTTGAAAATGCAATGGCGTTTCCATAAAATCCTGATTTTTTATAATAAATCAGCTGTGTAGTTTCGGTTTTGGTGTTCTAGTTTATTAAACTTGTACACTGCATTCCTAGGTTTTTGCACTCACCGCTTATGAATTTAGCGAAAAGTTCTTAAAAGAATAAATCGTGCTCGTGGACTGAATTTTCGTTTTATTGACACGTGATGAAGGTACTGATACTGTATGGATTAGCAAGGATAGTTAATTGTGACGTGTAACGTGGCCGGTTTTTGGCCCAAGGAGATGCGCCATCCCGCGAGAGAAAGAGGAGGGTGAATTTACGATGTCGGTCGCGTCTCTGCTGCGGGAGTGTGTTGCAGCGGCAGGGGGGAGGACAATGTTTTCGAAATGTTGTGGGTGTAGTCGCGCCGTCGCGATCAATACGAGGGCCGTTGTAGTGCAAGGTCACAGGACTGAGCAGCGTACTCCACTCTGCGTCCGCTCATGCGCACCAGGTCCCACCCCGCGCGTCTCAACGAACCGCATCGATCTTCCTCGTGGTCTATGTCGATATCGCGTGTATTTTCTAGAACAAAGTGTAACGAGACTTCAAAAATTTATTAGAGTAGTTCGCTTGTTTGGACGAGGTGTCAAGGGTCTCGTAGGGGTGGTTCCCGCCACGGATTCCTATCCGGCCGGGGTTGAATGACCCGGTTGCTGGTGGAAATTTTCCACTGTTCTCGCGGCACGGAAGGGGAGGACTGCAATTGGCCGGGGTCGAAAGAGGGGAAGACGGCGCCAGTCTGCAGTCGAAGGGGAAGTGAGCGTGCGGTCGTAGGAGAGTCTGCCTCCTTCATTTGTTTTGCGTTCGCTTGCGACGAGGCACGCTAGCGGCATTTACCTTGCCTCATTCATCGAGCCTGCGCCGGATCTAGGTCAGCCCTTCACGTTGTGTTTACGTTGTAATATTATTGTTTACCAAGTCCACGGACGACTGTTGTCTTGCCACTGTGTGTTAATATAAGCGATTACGCTAATCGTGTGCACGTGGGAATTGTTCGGCTCGGACAGTTGAAAGCGTGCGTAATTACATTGTTGATGTTAAATCACAGTTTACTGATAATGTATGTAATTTATGTAACCTTGTAGTTCGAGGAATAGTTGATAAGTGCGCAACTAAACTTTTATTACGTAGTGTTTTTTTACGTCTTGTGCAGTTTCTGTGTGCAAGTCACCATCTGTGTGCTAAATGTGTTTGCGTATGTACCTAACGCAATTTATCGCCTTGCAAGTCTCCATAACCAACGTACAATTTCGGTACTTCATAAACAAATAGTGGCATGCTCACAACAGTGTCGAGAATAATTGTTCGAGTTAGGTAGAGTGCTCGCCAGTCAGAATTGTAAATATTATTTATGTTGTAGTCTGTTTCATGTAAGAATTCCATAATGGTTTCCTCTCTAAAGTGATTTTTGCGCAAACACAATCGCCTGACTCTTAACTGTGCAGGGCATCAAAAGGAAATATTTTTCCGTAGAATTTTTTTAAAATGTACCTACAGTGGACTTTTTTACAATATTGTTTGCATTATGGTTGCAGCAAAACTACTGAAGAAAGTGATTGTTATTGCTAATAATGTGTAAATAGTAGGACGTATTGTACTTTTTCAAGCGTGTAGTGCAAAATTTCGGGATAGAACAAAACTTTTGAAACATTGATAATTTTTTCCATTCAGATACGGGTAACCTAATTTTGTGATTTATTTAAGTTTTTTATTTGAACAAATCACTCAAGTGCATTAAAGTTATTGTTTGAAGCCACAATAAGAATGGATGTTTTTATTATTGTATACGGTTCTAAGGTCAAGCGCTCAGTTTATTGTGACCCTCATGTGAAGGCCTTTAAACTCCAAAATAGGAAATTTGATTGGAGTGAGAAAAATATAACACAATCCAACATTGATTGGTGTTAAAAACATTTTAGATTTTTGTTTTTAGAATTTTTTAAACATCTGGAGATAAAAGATTTTGTAGTTGAGAAATGTATTTTTTTAGGTTAAAACAAAAAATGTAGCTAAAAGGTTTTCACATGAGGATATGTTACTAGCGGTACCTATGTTGATACACACTCAAGATGGTTGAATGGTGATGGGGCAAGCTAGGCTACAGCTGTGTTGTATTGTTGCAGCCTCCGTGACCGCCATGTCGCTGGCCAGCATACACCACCCAGAGATGCACAGTGGGCTGGCACACCGCAGCCCCAGCATAGGCAGCCTCGGCAGCTCGCTCGAGGAGCTCCACAATTACTTCAACAACTCTGATACCGTGCTCTCCATTGAAGAGCTCCGCCTCCAGATCAACTCCTGCTTCACGTGAGTTTAAATGCATTTCATTGTGTTTTTAACCATATTGAATACTAAACAATTCCCGAGTGGCAATTGTGCAAATGTACGAAAAGAACACACTTAGTGTTATGTCTAATTGAAAAGCAACTCTGCTGCTATGAACTCCTTGCATGCTTTCCCTTAGTTTATCATTGTTTTAACAAACTCAAGATATTAATGCAAAAGAAATAATAAAATTAATTCTATGTATAAACATTAAATAAAGAAACCAACTACATGAACATAACACTTCGGATAAGGAAGGAATATCATTCATAACAAAAACACTGTTTTCAAGCCATCCAACATAACTCGGACTGCTGTACTGCAATATGTACCAACTGGGTGTATGGGAGAAATTCTGATGAAACATACACTGAAAACTTTCAAACAATATAATTACTATATGTGATCACTACTTAGTCCCATAGTAAAAGTGGATCGACAGAAATCTTGCATGCTAGTCAATGTTGTGATGTGGCATTTGATTTGCCCTACAAGGTCAGCTTTATCACTTCAGAGTCTTGACTTGCTGGTAGGTGGTATCCTTAAGACGATATAGCAATATTGTCGACATTACTGCGAAACCTACCATTTCTTGTCAAGCTACTTAATATTTTGCCAGAATGGCATTTCTTATACTGTAGTTCCTTAAACCAGTTTCGGGGGTATACAATTTTGGGTCACAAATAGTTTGCCTAAATATTATTGCTATGGCTAAGTGTTTGGTGATTAACTTTGCAAAAAATATTTTCTAGGAATACTTTTTTCTGTGTAGACCTAAACAATTGTAAGTTTGTGTTGGTAAATAGAGGGAAAATTTTTCTTTACAGTTGTTGCAGCAGTTTAAGGGAATCTGTATTAATAACATTATTGTGGCACAAGTCTTTGAACTTCAATCACTTTGATGAACTTGCATACAGCTGTTTTAATGATTTTATGTTTCATTATTTGTGAATTTATCAAATAACTTGACTATGAGAAATCTTCATTTGAACTGCAATAAGCATATTGGCTAAAGTAGGGCCTATTAGCAAATTGATGTATTTGTGAAAAAACACCACCATAAGTGTATAATCAATTTAACTTAAAAATACCACAAAAATTATTTTATAAACCATTTTCAATTCTTTGCTGATGTTAGATGTTATAATTTTTGCACATGAGGTACATGTTTGTAGTGCGAGAAGAGTGGTGTGTGGACAGACTGGTGGATGTGTTGTTAATGTGTTGCTTGGTGGCTGTGCAGGTGTGGAGTGAGCTGGCACAAGGAACACGTCTCCCTCGACTGCCGAGAGTGCGGTGGCTACTCCCTGCAGCGACCCTGCCCGCTGTGCGATGGGCGCTGCAACGCCGTGTGGAAGCGCGACCTCACTATGGTCAGTATACAGCTTGCTGCAACACAGTTACTCGCTCCACATCTTCCATTCGTGCAATATCTGCCTTTAGACACTTGAGAAACAACGACCCCTCCCTTGTTCAGCATTTATGTTGTCTGTAAAGTGGACTTTGAGCAAGGCATGGTAACACAGTTAGAGTTCCCGTTCAGAGGTGATTTTGTTTCTGCGTAGGGAGAACTAAATTTCAGTCTGAAAACTTGCTATATATTTTGAATGATAATGCAAGAGTTTGTGTACCAGTATGAAAGTCTTTGCCATAGTCAATTTAGAAAAGTCCTAAAATTAGCTGCAAGGAGCAGGCATTGCTCCAGATCCAATTTATTGGCCATATAAAAACTTACTTACTGCCTTTTGGCACGTGCTTGTATGAGCAGCCTATAGAGGGGACAAGTGTCTCGTGGTAGGTAATGCACAAGGGGATGTTTGTGGACAGTGAAGTATGTGTACGGAGGCAGGAGAGTGACGTGAGCTGTATTGTGCAGTCCCATGCTACCGGCAAGGCGCGCTGGCAGGGAGAGTGTGCGCAGAGGTGCAAGACTGAGCCCGGCCTGTTCAAGACCATTAGTGCGGAGGAGGAGTCTCGGCTGTGCGGCCGCCTGGAGAAGCTGGGCGCCAGCTCATGACGCAGCACCTCGTGCTAGTGTGGACCAATGGCGTCGCAGCGCGTGGCGGCAATAGACTGACCGTTGACTGTTAGCTCGTTTCCCGGCAGTGGAACGCAGCACCTCGAGAACGTGCACGCTACGCAGACGACCTGTCGTGCCGTAGAGGTTCCCATCTCGAGAGATCTGATGTAAATCAATATTTAGTACACTGTTGAGTTCTGCAGGATTTTTTGTGATTGCAGTCGCTGGAAGGATTTTGTAAATTTCGCAGTTCCCAGCGAGGCAATATTTCGCACGTGACTGAGACGTGGAAACACAACTTAAGACTGAATTTTTATTTTTGTTTGAGTGTGTTTTAACAGTAGTAATTCATTTTGTTCATTCATTTTTCAAAATTATTCATTACATTTCAAGAAGCTTTAAATTTTTTTGCCTTCTCTTTTTCAAAAGTGTTTGCTCATTGAAGTTCTTCAGTTTTTGCTAGCAAGATTATGTTCATAATATTTTTTTTCAACTGCTGTTGATTGAATAGCCTCCATACACTGTATGTGGTTTGTAGTTCACGCAGAAATGTTGATTTATTTTAGCGCACATTAAGAAGTCATGCTGTCGCCAACTCTCTAAATGTCGCTTCTTTAGTTTCCTTGTGGTATTAAAACTGTATAATTTGCCGTTGTGCGAGTAATTTATTTCCTGGAGAATGCCAGTTTTTTAGGTTGCATTTATACAGTTTTTTGTTCCTGTCCACCATTGTATGGTGTGTGTGTAAACAGCTCTTAGATGTAGGTTAGCTGTTAAGAATGTTATTTATATTTTTCACTTACTTTTGTCATTGTGTGCATTTATCACTTCATCATGTTCTGTTTTAATAAGTTCTTGTAAAAATCTATAAAAAAAATACTTTTGCATTGAAATTACTCATCCAATAAATGTTGATGTGAATGAATTTGATGGTTTTTAATTGGCATTAATCCTGTGTTCTTAATGTTCTGATATGTATAAAGACAGGTTTGTCTTCATAGCTTCCTGTAGAAACATGTGTCAATTTCATGAAGTACAGTTTACTGAAAACTTCTGCAACAAGATTTTGTATGCATTAACTTGAATAATATGACGTAAGACATTATTTATACAATGTGGAGACAAAAAGTGTGAATGTTGCAAAAAAAACAAAGCTAACCGATCTCCATTTACGCCAAATTTTACTGTAAAACTAAAACCAATTCTTAAAGTAATTTCCCAATGTAAATTGATTAATCTCTACAATTGGTAGATACAGTAACGACAATTAGAGCCTTGCATGAGCGGTGATTATACTGTACTGTTATAAGTGTATTCACCTTAGAGTAGTAGTGAATGTCTGTAGGTAGATTTTTGCGTAGCGTTCCTGTTTATATCAAAATAGTAGGTGATTTTCAGCAGGGCAGATGGACAGTTTTAAGGGGATTCACCAGTCAGGTATTTTCTGTAAAATCAATGTTTGTGTCTACACGTGTAACTTTGTAAGCATTTGATATAGGAATAAGAGTTCTTTTAAGGGATGGTAGAAAAATATAACCTACGCATGCCAGGAATTACTCTGTTCCTATCAATTATATTACCGGAGAAAAATGTGTGAAATTGGCTAAAAATACCATTTTTACAGCTTTGGCGCCTTAAGGAAAAATAGAAAACTACATCCTGACAAGCATAGATAACTCAATACTGTACTTTGGCTTTCGATACATGTAAAAATACCCTAGTGTTACAGATCTAATTTGCGTACAATTGGGGGACGTGAAAATGTCTGTTGTAGGACTTGGAAAGGCCGGGTGGTGCCAAGGTACGCCGGTGCGCTTCACAAGTTGAACCAATTAGAACCTAGCAAGGTGCAATGGCGTAGATTATAATTTTCTACCATCCCTTTAAAAAAGTTTGTATCCATATATCAATTAATTACGAAGTTACACGTGGAGGTGCAAACACGGATTTTACAGAAAATACCTGACTGGTGAATCCCCTTAAATTTCAAACTTGTGAGGGAGGAAAAGGTAAAGAAACATTGAAGGTTTCACTGTTCATCTTATGAAACATATGTACAATTACATTGTTAACAAAAGATATGGTGCATAAGTACGTACAGGTGGTACTTGTGGATAGAATACACACACACAACGGACGTGTTCTTAGGAGTGTACTTGTGACATTTCGCCCGTTTGGTTGCCAAATACCATGGCATGTTTTTGTCCTCTCCTGTGTCTTTGTGTATTCTGTTAGCTAGTGCTGCACTGCAAGTGCTTGTGTAGCATAACATGTTCCAACCATATTATATATCTACAACTGTGACACCTGCCTCGTCTTTCACTTGCTCATACAGTACTAGGTGACTTTAAGTATTCCACGTTAGTGTGCAGTGTTCTGCTGAAACAAACTTTGTACTCTTGAGTTCGTTAAATTGACGGAGAAAAAATATCTGTAGTAGCATGGTAATGTCCTGATGGCTGCCTCCTACATTTCTGACTGTCAGCAGTGATGTGAAAGATAAATCCAGAAGCAGGAAAATTGAGAAATTTCTCCCAGCAAATGTTGCCTCCCTAAATGCCATGTATTTTACAAGTTGCAATATCGTATTCTGGATTTCCAAAATTCAAACTACTTGTAATGGTGATAAATTAGGAAGACACTTTTTAAAAAGTGTCTTTCTACTAAAATTTGTACATAAATCCAGGCCTGCCTTATCATAGTTTGTCGCAAAGAGGCTGTTTCAGGCGCATGTATGCAAACCTAGTTAACCCTGTATAAATAAAGGCTATTCTTACTTTTGCTATAGCTATAAGCATATTACACCTATAAACATTATTTTCAAGTCTAATCAAAGGTGCAGTCATTTTTGCTGCGTTCTGCAAAATCAAGTTATAAGTTAAATTATCAAAAAAAGTTGTTTAAGATTAGTAGTCGACCATTCCTTACGGTAGACTTTGAGAATGCAGCGAAAATAGGAACGGCTGTCTTTGGTAAGACACGTAGATTTGTTACCTGTAATCTTATTGCTATAGTGGTAGCAAGATTAGTCTCAATTTATATGGTGTTAATTCAGATTGCAGACATGCCTCCGAGACACTGGAACTGCCTCTTAAAATTTGGGTTTGTGCCCCTCTTTTTGGCTTACCTAATTCTGTTATTCAAAGCTTCACAAAGAATGTTAATAAAGTTGAGTCACGTCATTTACAAAAGCATGGTTCAGAATAGTCGCAGAGAAATAAATTAAGAGTAAATTATAAACCTTTCTGAGTGAAACCACAAAGAGACCATCCCAAACTGTTCGCTGGTAGGTTCCTCCAGTAAGGCCTGAAGTCAAGTCTGTGAATTTTTTTTTCTTGTGGGGCCTAAGTTCTTCAGTAGCCACCGCCGTGAGCTGGTCAGTTTTTTGGATCCTGTGTCGGGTATTCAGTATTTTGTGCGTTTGTGATGTTCTGGAAGCTTCTAGAGTTTAATAGTGTTAATGGATATTGCTTCTACTTATTGAAAAATTCTTGTAGGACCCAGAGCAAAGTGCACCCACCTGTCCTGCTTGTTGGGTTTACAGTAATTTCCACAGCATTCACACAAGTTTGAAACTAGGATAAAATATTCCTGTGGTAAGTGAACATTGCACTTGTAAACTGGAACTGTAAAATATTTAGCAAAAAAAAAAAAAAAAAAAAAAAAGAATTTTTTTACAATTAAAGTTTTTTTAAACTAACATGCTCAACAATAGTCTAAAACTCTAATAGCCAAATTGTGATATGCAACTCTCGTCGAACACGATTGAGTGATTCTGTAAATGCTATGTTCATGGTTATTGTGCTTGAAGTAAACCAAAAAGTAGACTTACAGTGTACAGTATTTACACAAGAATGATTTTTAATATTAGTTAGTTTATTCTCTCCCTTGGCATAAATTATTTTTTTTTTATTCAGCAAGAGTTAAGTATAGCTTTCAAATATTTTGTAACCTCCGTAATCTGCAATTGCCATTGAGTTGGTTGAGAGGTCAGGTTAATGTTCTCTGCACAATTAATACAAATGTTGCCATGCAGTTAATGAGAGAGAAAATGTGAAATATTTTGCAAGTGTGGTCTTATTACTGGGAAAAGGGAACAGAGGATAATGGTTATGCTTAATCAGTAATAACACGAGTACAGCACACAAATAGCACAGTATACAATTATACAGGGTGGACCAGAATTCATGTGCCAAAGTCCGGGAGGGGATTCGTTATGGAAAATAAGGTGGGGTATATAAACCAACACTATTCTGTGGTAAATATTAAGGGAGCTACGCCACGTTGAAAAAAATAATTTTTTAAACATTTTTCGAAAAATACTAGAAAATATAAGAGATAGAGCCACCAAAATTGGCATA